>JAFCMP010000191.1:0-92980 GCA_017506865.1 Tribonema minus
TTGAGCGCTGCTGTGAGCACCGTGCGCCATCCTCGGCTCCCTCCCGCGCGCCAGCTTCATGCTGATTCAGCTGCTCACGGCAGTGCGAAACAAATAAGGTCGGATTTCTCGTTCGCTGCGCTGAACGCTGGGCACTGTTTGCTGAGCGCTGCTGCAGCTGGCGCTGTCAGACGTCGTGGAGCGCCCCGTGCTGCACGCGCTGGCCGCGCTGGTGGCGCTTTTCACTGAGCGCTGCTGGCTCTGTTTGCTGAGCACGCAGTTGGCGCTGTTGTTGAGCGCTGCTGCTGGCGCTGTCGCTGAGCGCTGCAGCTGGTGCTCACAGCGCTGCTGCTTCTGTTTGCTGAGCGCTGCAGCTGGCGCTGTCGGACGTCGTCGAGCGCCCCGTGCTGCACGCGCTCGCCGCGCTGGTGGCGCGCATGCGCGGCGCGGCGCCGTCGCAGAACGGCGCCGGGAATGGCGCTCAGAACGGGCACGCGACAATCAGCAGCGGTTTCAAGAACGGCGCTGAGAACGGCTCCGGGAACGGTGCTGATGTGGTGGATCTACCGGCAGAGGCCGCCAAGCTGGACCCTTCCATATACCCCGCGCCCACGCGCAAGGCCGGCTACTCTCGCTTCAGGTGCGTACTTCAAATTTGAAGTACATGTTCAAAGAGGCATAGAGGATCTTGGCAGCTGGGCTGTCTGTCGCCCTGCACGAGATCTGGTGCATGTATGAGTCGATGGCATGGCGTAACCAGCAGTGGTTTGCAGAGCGAGAGCTTTCTCACAGCGCAGCAATTACATCGGGGACCATTAAACATGAGTGTATGTAGTATGAAAAACGAATCTGAAAATCGTAGAGCTCTAGGTGACAAGGGATGATTAGCCGCAAGTGCCTTCCATAGTATATGTTTTGCGTTTCGAGGCTTGCCGAGGGCGGACGAGACGTAACTGCCGCAGCCGCCGCATTTCAGGGCGAGCACTGCTGCTGCTGCTCACCCCGCCCTGTCACTTCCACTTGCAGTCTCCAGCAGTGTCAGTCTCGATGCTGAGGTGCTGATGATGCGCAACTGCCACAAGGCGTTGCGCGCTTGACTTGCCGAGGTGGCATCTCCTTGCTTTCTATGCTAGCCTACCAGCTATGTACTTGTACTTTGCTGCAGCTACGCGCCTAGTCTTGCTGGTCGGCGCCAAGCATGGAGCGCTGCACACGCTGCTGCCTCTTGCAGACTCTTCGCAAAGACTTCACACTCTCACTCTTCAACGCCTGTCTCAACTGCCGCAAACCATTGTGCAGGGTGAGCGCTGCTGCCACAACGCCCACGCGCATGCTGCCGAGACGGACGTGCACCCGATTCATTCAATGACAAACGCTGCTGCCTCTCGCAGATGTTTCGCACAGACTTCACACTCTTTAACGCCTGTTCCCCAACTGCCGCAACCGCTGTGCGCAGGGTGAGCGCTGCTGCCATTACGCTCGCGCGCTTGCCGCTGAGACGGGCGTGCAGCCGATTCATTCAATGACAAACGCTGCTGCCTCTCGCAGATGTTTCGCACAGACTTCACACTCTTTAACGTCTGTTCCCCAACTGCCGCAACCGCTGTGCGCAGGTTGAGCGCTGCTGCCATTATGTTTCGCACAGACTTCACACTCTTTAACGCCTGTTCCCCACTGCCGCAACCGCTGTGCGCAGGGTGAGCGCTGCTGCCATTACGCTCGCGCGCTTGCCGCTGAGACGGGCGTGCACCCAATTCACTCAGTGACACACGCTGCTGCCTCTCCCAGCCTCTTCGCAAAGACTTAACACTCTTCAACGCCTGTTTCCCAACTGCCGCAACCGCCGCTGTGCAGGGTGAGCGCTGCTGCTATAACGCCCGCGCGCGTGCTGCTGACGGGCGTCACTGGCTTCCTGGGTGCGCACATCCTGCACCACATGCTCATGGAGACTCAGGCAAGCGATACGTACTACCTACCGACGCTGTTGCACTTGGAAACCGAGTTCGATTATGTTGCTATGGCATTCAGGCAAATGAGATACGTCATCACAGTATTGGACACTCAGGCACGAGCTGCGTACTCACAGTGTTGCACTTGGAAACCGAGTTAAGTATTGTTGCTGTGGGCATTCAGGCAAGCGATTCGCACTGACCCACAACAACGTGCACTTGTTAACCGAGTTCACTTGTATTGCTGTGGACACTCAGGCGAGTGAAGCGTATGCGATGCATGTTCACGGCATGGCACCTGCAACTCTGCACTTGACAGAGTTCACTCACGTTGCTGTTGACGTAGGCGAGTGACACTGAAGGACGGTGTTGCATTTGAAAACCGAGTTCACTCGTGTCGCTGTAGTAGTTTGCGGAAACAACCGCGCCAACGCATGTATGTATATATGCATGTAGGCATCCCGGCACCACCTGTGACGTGACCGGGTCGGGGCTGCCGTTGAATGTCACATGTCCTCAGCTTGTATCTGAAATGATCGCACTTTAAATATGATTGCGCTATGGCTGCGGAAGTGACAATGGCAAAATCTGATTGAATGTAGGCCAATGTAGACTCCACAATTGCACAAGAGCTGGAGTTAGCATCCAGCCCCCCCACCCCACCCCTCCACCACCACCCTGTCACCTCTTACCACCAGCAGTGCTCAGCTCACGCTCGCCGCTGCTGACCCCCCCCCCCCCTTCCCCGCCTCCCCCGCCCCCACATGCCAGGTGGTCGCCGTCTACTGCATCGTGCGCGCGCGCGACGCGGAGCACGCCGCGCAGCGCATCGAGGCAGCGCTCAGGGCGCTGGGCCTGTGGAGCGCTGACGTCGCGGGGCACGTCGCCGAGTGCGTGGTGCCGATCGTCGGGGACCTCGCGCGCCCGCTGCTCGGCCTGCCGCTGCGCGACTTCCAGGCGCTCGCGGGCGAGCTTGACGCCATCATCCACGCCGGCGCCAAGGTACGGCTTGCACGCATGTCGTGTACTTCTATAGTTCAAGAAGTAGTTGTAGTGGCCGCGAAACGCTGCAGCTGCACGGCCTGTCGCTGCGCGATTTCCAGGCGCTCGCGGGCGAGCTCGACGCCATCATCCACGCCAGCGCCAAGGTACGTAGTCGCGTCTCTTACGCTGCGTTCGCGGCCTGCTGCTTACGTGCGCATGTTGTGTACTTCTGGAGTTGAAGTGGCCGCAAAGCGCTGCAGCTGCCCGGCCTGCCGCTGCGCAACTTCCAGGCGCGCTCGCGGGCGAGCTCGACGCCATCATCCACGCCGGCGCCAAGGTACGTACGCGGCCGCATCCCTGTCGCGCTGAGCGTCTGGGGTGCGCCCGCGGTGTATCGCCCGGCTGCGGCTTGAAGTTGCTGCGGTGTCGCCGCTGCGCGATGTGCAGGCGCTCTCGCGGGCGAGCTCGACGCCATCGTCCATGCAGGCGCCAAAGTGCGTAGGCGCATCCCTGTCGCGCTGCGCGTCTGGGGTGCACGAGTGGTGCGTCGCGCGTCTGCTGCTCGAAGTGCTGGTCTCTGTCAGAGACACTCCCCATCAACCGTCGCCGTTTCGTTGCTAGCGAATACCCACCCGCCATTCTGTAAATGCCCACTAACCCCTGCCTTCGCTCTCATATTTCCCAGAGCCTGGAGGCTGCCAACGTGCTCAGCATGCAATTTTTGCAGCTGTTCGCTGACACCTGGTCAACCTGTCACATTCCTGGTGAATGCCTACCAACCCCTCAGATCGCCCCCCTACCAGGTCAACCTGGTGCGCCGTGCCAGGGCCTCAAGCCCCCCAGTGTGCTTGGCACTCTGTGCTTATCCCTGCTGCTTGCTGAACACGTGGTCACCCTGTCACCTTTTTTGGTGAATACCTGCTAACCCACCGACGTGAGGGTTGGATTAGGGTTAGGGTTAGGATTAGGGTTAGGTTACCCCCCCCCCCCCACAGGTCAAGGCAGCCAGTGTGCACACCTATAATACGAAACACACACTAACCCTTCATATTTCTGGAGTATCACTCTCATCCCCCCCCCCCCCCCCCTCTCCCCCCTTCCCAGGTCAATCTGGTGCGCCCCTACCAGAGCCTCAAGGCCGCCAACGTCCTCGGCACGCAGGAGGTGCTGCGCCTGGCCGTCACCAACGGCTTTGCCACGCGCGTCAAGCCCGTGCACTACGTGTCCACCAATGGCGTCTTCCCGTTCGGCGCGGGCGCGCCGGCGCGGCGCCGCGAGGGCGATGATTTGTCCGAGATCTGGCCGCAGCTCACGGTGAGCGCTGCTGCTGCTGCAGTGAAATCGTAATCAAAGCAGTGCCACGAACTCTCAAATAATTGAATGTGCACTCAGGAGAGTCAGATGGGTTCGTTTGTCGGAGCCATTGCAAGTGTTTACGTGTGTTGGGCGCCGCGAGGGCGATGATGTGTCGCAGATCTGGCCACAGCTCAGGTGAGCGCCGCTGAACGGTCTGAAGAAAAGGCGCTGTTGCGTATTTTACAGATGAAGATTATTCAAAAATATTTAAAACTTGGTCATTTGCGTCACATCGCTCAACTTAAAGTGAGCAAGGCGCCGCGAGGGCAGCGATCTGTCGGAGATCTGGCCGCAGCTTACGGTGAGCGCTGCTGCAGAGGTGCTGCAGTGGAGTTGTAATCAAGTATGAAAACGAACTCTGCACTTAAGCAAGTCAGGTTGCTTCGTTTGCCGAAGACATGACAAGTGTTTTTGTATGTTGGGGTCGCGAGGGCGACGACCTGTTGGTGATCTGGCCGCAGCTCACGGTGAGCACTGCTGCATTGGAACCGTCATCAAAGTATGGACACGAACCCTTAATAGAAGTACAATCAGTCCCTGAAATCAGGAAAGTCAGATGGCGTCGTTTGCCGTAGATACTACGAGTGTTTTCGTATGTTGGGCGCCGCGAGGGCGGCGACCTGTTTGCGATCTGGCCACAGCTCAAGGTGAGCGCTGCTGAGCGCTGCTGAGTTCTCATTGCCCTTGTCGAGAAGACTTTGCTTTCGGAGCATCACCTCACCGGCTCCCCCCCACCCCCAATTCAACACAAACTCTCGGGATGGCTACGCGAGCCCGAGTGGGCCGTGGAGGCCATGTGCACGAATGCGCACTTATGGACACCCTCCGCTTTGTCACCATATTGCCCACTTTCAGAGCGCCACCTCAACCCCCCCTCCTCGCTCCTCCCCCCTCCCTTGCCTCAACACCGCTCTCAGGACGGCTATGCGCAGACCAAGTGGGTCGCGGAGGCCATGTGCGCGGAGGCGCGGCGCCGCGGCCTGCCGCTGAGCATCCTGCGCTGCGGCAACATGGCGCCGTCGTCCGCCACGGGCGCGTGGAACGGCGCGGACTTCATGTACCTGGCGCTGCGCGCGTGCGCGCAGCTCGGCTGCGCGCCGGACGCCGCCGCGGGCTGGAAGGTGCGTCAACTTGAAGTTTTGATGCTGAGCGCAAGCTTGGGCCGTAGGTTCAACTTTCATAATGCACATCAAGGCTTCTTGCGGAGGGAGTACAGTCGTGCGGCGTGTACTTGGCGCTGTGCGCTGCGCGCCTGATGCGGCCGAGGGTTGGAAGGTGCGTCAACTTCAAGTCCCTAGTGTGAGGACAGACCGTGCCTGTAAGGTACAACTGTTGAACAAAAAGTACGCCTCTCGACTGTACACCTCGGGTCATGGACCATGTGAAGGTCTCAATGGGCGTCTTGGCTTGCAGGGAGGCGATGAAAGCATCGGCTTTCAAGTGCCCATGCATCGAAGGGGGCGTCGCCCCTCGCCATTTTTGTGAAGCAACTGTTCACGGCTTCTCCCTCTCACTTGCGCCGCCGCCGCTGCAGGTGGGCATGACTACGCCGCGTGCGCCATCGTGCACTGCGCTGCCTGCTCTACCTAGGCATGTTGCACATACATTGCGCTCAAGCGCATCTGGTCCGACATCTCTCTGTCGCAACTCGCACAGCTGATGCGCAGCGCATCAGCCGCACAATGGTGTCTGCTTACGGCTTGCCTGCATCGTTTGCGCCTTCCTTGTAAACTGACCCGTGCCTTAATCTCGCACGATGCCATGATCGTTAACGAGTGATATAACAAGCAGATGCCTGCTGCATTTGATCGTGTCGTCTGCTGCAGGTCGACATGACGCCTGTGGATTATGCCGCGTGCGCCATCGGGCACTACGCTACCTGCTCTCTTTAGAAAGTGCGCATACCTTTCACTGAAGCGCTTACGGTCTGACGTCCCTTGCAGTTTTACGACCAATGCATAGCGCGTCGGTCTCACGACGGTGTCTGTCCACGATTTATTTGCGCCGCCGCTGCAGGTGGACATGACGCCCATCGACTACGCCGCGCGCGCCATCGTGCACTGCACTACCTGGAAAATGGTGCAAAACTTGCACGCAAGCGCTTTTGGTCTGACGTCCCTCGCAGTTTTACGACCAATGCATAGCGCGTCGGTCTCACGATGGTGTCTGTCCACAATTTGTTTGCCTCACGTGTGCCGCTATCGCTGCAGGTGGACATGACGCCCGTGGACTACGCCGCGCGCGCCATCGTGCACTGCGCCGTCACCGACCCCAGCAAGGCGCTGGGCAGGGTGCTGCACGTGCAGAACCCACAGGCCGCGGTGCCATTCGAGCAGGTCAGTTGCAATACAAAAACAGCACTCAGCACTAATGATGACATTGCTCAAGGCGAACCGCAGGCCGCAAGTGCGCTTCGAGCAGGGCAGCCGCAACGCGCGAGCAGTGCTCGGCATCTCATCAGACGGCAACACTCCAGCGTTTCGCCTTTGCGTCAACGACCGCTCCGTGCGCCCTCGAGCTGCTGTCTCCGTTCATACGCTTTTGGGACTGTGCGCGCTTTATCGTGTGGCTTTACGTGTGTGCAGAAATTTCAGTTCTGCTGATGAGTCATGTTCAGCCCCCTCCACTAATTGCCGCTAGTCCTACCTTTTTCCTTGCATGCGAGGTTCATTATTGACAAGCATGTTGTCAATTTGTGCGGAAATTGCAGATAGTTCGGGTTAGGGTCAGGGTCATGGCCTATGAGTCATCGTGCAGCCCCCTCCCACAACTGTCGTTCGCGCTCCCTTACTTGTCGCATACAAGCTTCACTGTGAACGGGCACGGTGTCTAATTTGCTGCCAAGCCGTCATCGTTCAGCCCTCTCTACCAACTGCTATCACTTCTGCCTCAGTTCTTGCACGCAAGATTCGTGATTGATGGGTGCGCTGTCAAACTAACTGCTGCAAATGCAGGTGCTGCAGTGGATGGAGGCCGCCTCCAAGGCGCCGCTAGAGCGCGTGCCACTCGCGGAGTTCAAGTCGCGTGTGACGGCAAATGCGGGCACCTCCGACACCCTCGCTCAGGTACACTACTCATGATTCATGCATATGAATATGATATTTCAACGTACTTCTATGAATTGTAGCCGCTGGAGCACATGATGCTTGCGGTTCAAGGCGCACCTCCGACAACCTCGCTCAGGTACACTATCCATGATTCATGCATATGAATTTCAACGTATGTGAATTCTGCGAGGACCTGTCTGTACACAGTGAACGCTGTGGCTGAGGAACAGCAAATTCGCTCAGGTACGGCCATCATTTCAGAGAACTTGGTAGTGTATCTTGTGCCAATGGCGTGTACTCTGCGCTACCCAACGATGCCACAAATCTTGCGACGCAGGTGCGGGCCTCAGTGAACGCTTGGCAATGCTTAGAAGCAGTCGCTAGCCTGAACACATCACAAAGCCATTTTCCAGGGCGCACAGTCGGACTTCGGGGTAGGGTCAGGACTCCGGGGTAGGGCCAGGCTTAGGCTCAGGGCTACGGTCAGCATCAATGCAGGCAGCTGTGATGCTCTCGCCGATACGGTCTTCTGCAGTGTACGCAAATGCACCGGGACTTACGGTACAGTCTGCAATGACGGCTGCACCAGAACCACAGGTTTGCTTCTGGCCTCACGATGCCTTAGAGGCACTGCAACGCGAAGTACTCCGCGCACTCACAAACCATGAACTCAGGCAAGCGTTCAGGTGGGTGTGTGACCACATTTGCAGCTTCGCACCATGTGGCGCTTCACCCTAACGCTAACCCTAAACTGTAACATATGCTCGTTCCGTGGTCGGTTTGCAATACTTGTACGGCGCTCCTGCACGGCGCCTGTTGCCGCCCATGGTCATAGCTCATAGCGCAGCGCTGCGCCCGCATGACGCAGCATAAGTTCAACACACACCGGGCACTTGACATTGTCACCGATACTGAAGCATTTCCTCTGAAGTACTTCATGATTACCGGTATGACCACCACCACCTTCTCAAAAGCTTCTGCAATTGCTGAACCAAATACCCCCCGGCGGCTGCTGCGCGCTGCAGGTGGCGGCGGGCTTTGACAGCTTCGACCACTACCTGGCGGAGCCCGGCGATTTTGGCGGCGACGAACTGGCAGCAGCGCTCCAGGGCACCGGGCTAACGTGCCCGGCCGTAGACTCGGCGCTGGTGTCGACGTACGCGGCGACGCTTTTGGCCAACGCGACCAGTGACGGCGACGGCGGCGGCGCAAACGGCACCGCGGCGCAGTAGGCGCAGGCCTTTCGTGAGCCGCTGCGTTTCGAAGCCGTGCTGCGCGAAACGGTATTGCGGCGCAGTGAGCTGGCAGTGGCGACGGCGGCGGCGGCGCAACTGGCGCCGCGGCGCAGTAGGCGCAGGCCTGTCGGGAGCTGCTGCGTTTCGAAGCCGCGTAGGCGGGGGGGGGGAGTTGGCAGCAGCTGCGCGAAACGGTATTGCGGCGCAGTGAGCTGGCCCTTCGGGGCGCCCCGCCGCTCGTGTTGATGGTAAATAGGACGGGGCCCTCGAGCCGCGTTGCAAGAGTGGTTGTATGGGGGTTTTGTCCTGGGGGAATGGGGGGGGGGTAACGGCTTGCGTCTTATTGTGTCCTGTGGCATCTATGTGTCACCTAAATAGGCTAGGGAATGGTGAGCCCGCTAGGATGGATGCGCGTCATTTGGCAGCTGCCTGTACACCAGCCAGCTAGCTGCACACGATTGTGCAAACGGTCGCGCGCACACACACTACTTTTGCAGCGAGAGCTGACAGTTTCATTGTGAGACAGCGGAGCGACGGTCGTTCACATTTTCTGTGGCTCACTTGTGTCTGCGGTTTGGTAAGTGTCGTGTTGCGTAAGCATCAATATATTCAGGGACGACTCATGCACGGGATCCACAAGCGAGTGTACTGATTGTGCTGTTGCTTCTGTGTGGTCAAGCTTTGCTTTAAAGGAACATTGAAGCGCAGTTTGCCCGCAGGAGGGCCAGGGGCTCTGGGTACGCTGCGCTGTGCAAATGGCACACGCGCACAACAGATGCATTGAACAGTACTTGAGGTATCAGCATATACTTCAAAGTACTTGTACTTTTTATTAATTGTACTTCAAAGTACTGATAAAATACAGGTCATACGCTAGAGATTCTACTGCAGCTGCGTGCACTTCTGCAGCAAGTGCCACAAGCAGTGCATACAATCTGTCAAGCTGGCTGACTACACGTTGATGCTTGAAGAATTTGGCGCTCGAACTGTTTCTGAAGTGCATTCTTTTTTTGAACACCTCTACATCTTGACGATTTGACTGCCAGCAGCGCCCACATGGAAAATCACATTCAGTAGCGTCTGCATACATGGGTATACAAATTGGGGTGGTTGCGCGTCTCGTACAGCATCGTTTCCATGACAGCACAGCGCCTACAGAACAGCGGCTGCATCGTGCCATCTACGAGAAGGGAAGGAGGGGAGGGGGGGGGGGGGGGGGGGGGGGGGGGGGGGGGGGGGGGGGGGGGGGGGGGGGGGGGCGGTGCCCCCCCCCCCCCCCCCTCTCCCCCACGCCCTGCGCGCGCACGCAGCGTGTGGCCGGTGATTGGCATGCCTGCTGTCGCGGCGAGCGGGACCCTCGTGGCCAACACGCATGGTCAGCGAATGGCAGCAGCTCGGCATGCTCGGGAAGATCGGCTTCCAAGCGTATGAGCACTGCTGCTTCAGAGCTCGATGCGCGCGTGCCGTCGATCGCTGAACGGCGTGCGCACGGCGTATGAGCGCTGCTGTGCTAGGTCACACATATGAGCACTGCTACGCCGCCATGTCACGCCTCAGTGCTCAGAGCATGCGCGCGCTTGAGCGCTGATGGCGTGCGCCCACGTTTGCTGGAGGGTCGCGCGCGGTGCGCAAAGAAGGCACTATCTGAGCACCGCGATGCTGCAGCTCGTGGCACCAGGGTTCCGCAGAGAGATGCCACAGGCACTTGGCGGGACATAAACATCATAGTCTTGGCGCATTTTAGGGTGGCAGCATTGCACGCAGCGCTGTGAGGTACACACCACGCAGCAGCTTCACGGCGCTTGACAAGGACGTACGCAGCCTTTGTGCACGATTGACAATGCCGGACCTCTTTGAGCAGTATCAGAATGACATGTTGTTTACATGCAGCTGTGTCTTCACCTGGATGTGCGCGCCGTTGAACTTGCAAGTTGAACTTGCTGATTTCATTTCACCTCCGAGGAACATACTTCTCATCGCCTGGAGTTTCTAGGTACGCTACTTGTGCTCAGATCTCTCTGAGATTTGATTTCAGGCCACCCTCGCCGAGTTCGACCGACTCCACGAGAGTCAAGAATCGAGTCCCGCCTGCAATTTCTGCGAGATTTTGCACAGATGCTTGCACTCTAAGACCCCCCCGTGTAAGCTGCGCCAACTCGCAGGGCTCATTTCACTCCCAACAACGCCACCACCACCAAGGCATGTGAAGCCTCCGCCGCGCAGGGCTTAGCCCTCTGTGGCGGCCCTCCTCTCGTCACACAACAGCGGCGACCTGGCATCAACTCCCCAAAGATATGCCGAGAGCTTCAACCTGCAGCCACAAGCACAAGCGCACGCGGCAAAGGTCAGTGCTGCTAGAATTTCGACAATACTATTCCTCCGATGACCATCTGCTGTTATCCGCGGGCACGTCCTCGTGATGTGTGGCTCAGTATTCAAGTTTCCCCAATTTTATTGTGCAATGGACACTTGGGCTTTGTATGTACGGCAAGTCATGCTTGTCACATGCTGTCGCAGGCACCTCAATCCTTGACGCATGACAGATCAGATCAATCGCGCTCTTCTTTCTCTTCCCTCCGCTCCGCCGCGTGCAGATGTCTACTTCGCTGTCTCCGCGCACCACGCCACCAAGTAAAGCCCAGCGGCCCAGCAGCACCTACCACCACGCTTGTTACTCCCTCTTTCACGAGAGGGTGCGAGAGCAGCTTCGTGCACAGCAGAAGTCACCACGGGGTACAGTTGTCACGTCTCCCTCCCGAAGACGCGAGAGCAGCTCTACCCCAAGCCAAGCCAAGCCTGCAGCTGTTACGCTCTCGTGTGCCAAGTGACTGGGTAAGAGCATCTGTGTGTATTGCTAGCCTCGTCGCTTCACAGTTGTTAACCCCGTCGGTGGCACTCTTGCGGCGCTAGAGCGGCTTTGCATGGCTCGACCTGTTACGCTCGGAGGTGTTCAGTGGGGAGGGGAGAGCAGTTTCGTGGCATGGGTATTACCCATTCACAGCTGTTAACTTCTTTGCTGGGCACTGACGGGCGCGAGAGCAGGTGGTTCTTGCATAGCTGGACCTGTTACGCTCAGACATGTTCAGTGGGGAGGGGAGAGCAGTTTCGTGGCATGGGTATTACCCATTCACAGCTGTTAACTTCTTTGCTGAGCACCGACGGGCGCGAGAGCAGGTGGTTCTTGCCTTCAGCTGTTGCGCTGCATGAGTGCCTTCGACATAAGGGTCGAGAGCAGCTTGAGTGATGGGAATGCCACTGCACATTGATGTTATCCCTTTGCTGCGCATTGGAGCGGCGCCAGAGCAGCTCTCAGGCAGTGCCACCAGTTGTTACGCTTCTTTGTGTGTGAGGTGAAGGGGGGAGAGCAGCCCGTGTGATGCGACTTGAGCATTTTACTTTAGTTGTCAACCCCTTCGCTTGGCATGCAATTTGCGCCAGAGCAGTTTTTGGCAAATGGCTGGTATCTCTGCAACGGGCACCAGACAAGATTGTCACCCTGCTTCCGCTTGGGGCTAGAGCGATCTGCACTGGTCATACTGTCAGGCACTCCCTTGAGTTGTTACCGCTCATATGTGAGCGGCAAGAGCAGCTGAGGGATGTGTTGTGCAAGAGGTGATATGTTCAGCTGCTGATGCCGCTGGTTGCATTATTTCATTCTTGGGATCGCCATAGGCAGTTCAGCACGGCATTCGCTGCCAACTCCCTCGTGCAGCAGACCTCAATTATCAATGTAGAGGTTGCACCAAGTGGATTCCTGGCAGCGCTCTCTTCAAGCGCTCCTGTATGCACTCCACAGACACGCACATGAATGAGAGCTCTTTTGGTGACAATATTCTCGCATAGACCTGGTTTTGTGTTTCTCTCTTTGCTTCGAACATTGCCTGCTTTGTTGAGTGTCCTGCGAGTGGGTTGCCATCTTGAGTTTGCTGCATGTACATGTGCATATGTATTGAATTGGTTGAGTCAAGCGACAACATTATGCAGATTATCATTGCCTGCTTTGTTGTATGTCCTGCACATGGGTTGCCATTGCGAGTTTGAGGCATGAACATGTGCAACGTTTTTTTTCGAATCGGTACGCAATTATTTGCGCAGATTTTTGATTTGTTTGGTGCCTGCTGGATCGCGGCTTGGGGCTGAGCCACAAAAGCCTGTGTGTGCATATGGATGTGTTGCTATCTTTGCAAGCCCCATGGCTTTACAGCGGACAATTGTGTGAATGTTTGACGCGCGAACGGCCAATGCACGCCAACAAATGATGCTGGTGTATATGCCTCTGGAGCAGCCATGTATGCAGAGCCCAAGCATGTGATTCTGCTGTACCTAGAGGCGAGTGCAATTGTTATGTCATACACAGGGTCTCTTCTGTTGAAATGTACAGCACTGTGCAATCACGCAAGTGAGCACATGACATGAGGCTGAGCCAGCAGGGATGGTATGCAATGATAGTGCTGTTGACACCCCCAAGCCTACTGCCATGTTGTTGCGCACACATATTCTCATGTACAGTAGCAAGAGTATCTTGTGGCTTGTGCATGTCACCTTGCGTGGGGACACAACAACATGCAGGACGAGTGCAGACCCTCGAGACCCGAACCCCATATTTGCGCCCGGCGGGCGCACACAATTGTCTGCGCCCGGGGGGTCAACCCCCCCCCCGCCCAGTGCGCACTTGAAGTGCAGCATCAGCATCGATGTCGTCGCCGATTGCTACCGCCACGCACAGCCTGGGGCTGTCACGAGTTGCGTACCACCAGATATGGAGGAGGGTGGCTTATCGATGCGCTTGCGTGGTGGTGCGGCAATTGCCACAGGAGCGGAAGCAAGGTGGGCGAAGACACACGACAAAATTATGATCTGTCTCGCTTCACCAGTCTGTATGTAGCATCTGTGTGCCTGGAGAGAGAGGCTATGAAGCATGGATTATTGCATGCTTTCATATTGGTGCGTTCGTCATGTATATGAAGCCATATATAGCGCCATGCACGGATTTCTACCCATCGACAACCGACAACCCAATTTGCAGTTCAACCTGCAACCACAATATCAGCTTTCAGGAACTGGTATTGCTGCCGCTGCTGTTGCTAGCTACAAAAGCTGGTCTTGTCGAATGTTTTGCACTCTCAGAGCGAGACAGCACCTTGCGGTTGGCAATGCACAGTCTGAGAGCCGTGTCAGAGTTGCTGCCAGCTCGGAGTGCAGCAGGCAGCAGCAGCTGCTGCTGCATCATACTTCGGTGCTGCTGCTGCTCCTGCTGCAGCCCTTGTGACATAGTAACGATAAACTGTATGTAGCTGCTGGTGCCGTTCGAGTGGAAGTGCAGCTGCAGCACAGTCGCTTTCTACAGGAGCAGCAATAGCAGCAGCAGAGCAGCATATGTGCACAAAGACCACAGTGTATGTATGCCACAGGCCTTCATGTTAAATACTTGGAACCAATCTTTGCCTTAGTATGCTTGACTGTTGCACAAGCATGTCATGTCAAGGCCTGTGGCACACGTGGTAATTAACCATGCATGTCTGGCACAACATGATACAGAGGCATAGCTGGCCCAGTGCTGCAAATCTTGACTTATGAGCATAGGTAGTAATTTTGAAAAACCGCATCGCATGACAGTAGCACAAGATCCCAATTGAAAGCTCGCTGCAGCATGCGACTGCGTCGCATTTGTGCGGTCAGCTGACGTTGTAGTTTATCATGCAGGTGACCATGTCGTGGTTGCGTTGACCTACGTTAGTCAGGGTCTGCTTGTTGTTGGACCTATTTCCCAGTAAATCCGAACAGGACGGCAGTTATCTTTGATCTTGACAGAGACAATGGCGACGTTGATTGTACGACTCAATTGTGTCAAGTGCAACATAGTGAAGTCTGTTGCAGCAGCTGCTAGCCACTTGGTGTCACTGCTCACCTTCGATGCTTCACTCCACTTTGCAGGTCACCATTATGACCTATACATGGGACCAGTATTGTGAGGAGTTGGGCTCATTACAGTCAAGAAGGAAGCAGCGGCTTGCATCAATTAGACATCTGATGGAACGAAATGTGAGCATCACCTCTGTGCACTCAGACTTTGCTGGAGCATATCAGTGAGTCATGCGCTTTTGTGATGGCTAGCATTGTCGCATAAGCAAGCCTGCGTGCAACTTGTGTCACTAACCAGCATGGGATCTTCTTACTATGGAATTTAGTACTCATATGTTCTTCATGTGTGAAATCATTATTGTAGGAGCAGCACATGAAGATCCTCATGCATTCAGCAAATGAACCGCTTCATGCTGAAATACCTAATTGTTGACATCACCTGTGGTCAACGAAGGTAGCTTTTGCGAGTCATGCAGTAATTGTAGGCAGTCGATTGATTCATTTGCATAGTATCTGATTACCGGCACCACAGAAGCATGAGGTTTTACATGATGTGTCTGCTCAAATTCACAACGATTGCAAGTGGTGCCGAATTGGCGCAAATGGTGTTGGCTGCCAGCATCCTGTTACAGTGCGCATGTGCAAACTTTCAGGACAGACAGATTGCACCCCTGGCACTGAACATATTGTAAGGGCAACATTTCATGCCCGCAATAACACTCAGCGGTGGGACGTTGCTTGTTGTCCACAGGAACACCGTCAGGCTTGCATGGTGTAAACATTCAACACAGGGCAGGCTGCCATGTGTGGCACCCAGTGGGGTGAAAGTACATCGTGAGCTGGAAAATGCGCAGGACACCCGGGTTGACAGTATTGACGGAGCGCATGTTGCGGAGGTGCTGCTCAGCATAGTTCGCTACAGGAAACTGCTGCTGCTCGCCAGCAGTAAGGCTGAGCTTGATTTTATTCATGTACTTCGAAGTACAGAATTTTACCAGGCTATTGATGTTGCCATGACAGTGCAATTCTTGACTTCATTGTGCATTGTTGCCGTTGCGATGAAGTGATCACCCAATGACTTTGATTCATGCACAACCTGATCTGCTGCGTCAGCAAGCTACTGAATTGCCGTTCGCGTAAACACCTAAGCAGCGACCTGCGCTATATGCAGGCTGTCAGTGGATTGTTCGAAGCTAAGGTGATTCGCAGGCACGATCTTGTAGGCGTGACCACCTACTCCGGGGCAAACTGCATAGACATACGCTGCTGTCACAACGGCAGCGCATCCGATCTAGTGCCGATATTAATATATGCATGATGACATGACACTTTGTCAGCAATGCCATATGGCAAATGCACAGAACTATGATGCTAGACTTGAGTGGCATTGATTTGAACAGCAGTGGCAGAACACAGATGACATCGTAAGGCAACAGTCGTAATAATTCACGTTGTCACATGAGACGACGCCTTCACCTGAGCTTCTTGCTAATGCGCCCACGGCTACTGTCCTTGGCACGTTTCTTAAGAGGCTTGTGAGACCGCTTGTGCACAACCAAAGGATCGTGAACAACGCCATCTATCCTGTCGCGACCTATCTTGCACAGATCCTTAGCCAGCTGCAATGCCTGGTGACGTGGCACTGCTTTCAGGTCTTGGCAGAGCTTTCTAAAAAGTGCAAAAACATTTGCGTGGATTACACTAGCATTGTCAGGCAAGGCCTCAGGTGCCACTGCTTCATCGCTGTTCGCACTGGCGGTGACAACACCACCTGCTGCTGCTGCATACCGCTGGGCAGCAAGCGCCACTACCTTGGCAAGCACAACTTCCTGACCATCACCATTGGTTATGCAAAATGCTGTCAAGTCCACAGATGGACGCAGCCAACGGCGCTGTGTGTTCCGAAAGACAGCCAGCGCTATAGGTCGTGCTACATGCATTCTACGGTTGCCTGCTGCTGCTGCGCTCGACGTTATGCTGCTCAGCGCGTCAGTGTTCGCGCTGCACCCCCCCGCACAACTAGTCCTGAGCACAGTCAGGATCGTCTGCATTGGGCTTGCCGTGCGCGCGGTTTGGATCACTGCTTTGGCGCTGTCTGTCGACAAGCACCTCAAGGGTGCCCCATCAATTGCCGTAATCACATCGCCAATGAGAATGAGGCCACTTGCCTCTGCCGGCAGTTTGACCCTTGGCGCCGCCTTGCTTCTGACAAACTGTTTCACCTTGACTGCGTCGGATGCGCCGCTGAAAAAGTCAAAGATGAGCCCAAGCCCCTGACCCTCCGCCATGGTCAGCGTCACAGCTACCTGGCGACGGGCCGGTGCTGCTGCGCCATTGTGTCCAGCGTCGTCACGGGAATCCTCATCAGACTCCTCGGCCCCCCCTCCCACAGTGCCGACAGGTACATGCGGCAGACAGGCCACTATGTGCCTGCAGAGCATGCCGGTGCGCGTTGTCTCTAGGCAGCTGCATAGTGCAGCGCCGGACATGGCGATGACGACGTCATGGCACATGCGGCCAAGGGTTGGCTCCACTGTGAACCATTGGTGTGACTCAAACGCTGAGCTCCCCTGCACAATGCTGTGCAGCATCATAATGCTGGCCCGCTTGGTGTCGTTTTCATCGAGTGGCGCATCAGGCTCGAGTTCGGATGCGACCTCAGCGTCTGCAAAGGAGGGTATGCAGTAAGGGTGAGCTCGATGAAAGGTCATACATGCAACAATGGACATTGTCAACTAGTTCTGCATTCGCACCTGGCATATGAGCTCTCAACTTTTCCTATAAAGCACGCAGCGCTATGACATCTTCTGCCTACGTCATGTGCACTTGCTGGGACTGACAACATGGTGATGGTGGTTGTGAAGCGAACACCTCTGTCTAGGAAAATAAGCGGATGAGTGGAATTGAGATTTGTGTCTGAGGTGTCACTTGTGCTTTTGGCTCTAGTCTGGTAAGCGCAACATGGGCCTGACGAGAAGTGCTGAGTTTTACAAAATACCTGCCTGTCCTACAGTCGCCCATGTTCATATGTACGCTGGTATGATCTGCACCATGGTAATTAGAAATGTCAATCCTTCCGGTCAAGCATGGACGCCTTGACTAATCTATGTAACAGTTCTTGTATGCCACCATACTCAGTTGAACACATGCAAGCCACATTCTAGAGTCCATTTGCACATGTGGGTTCCATGGGTTTCATGTTATCATTGGACACTTTTCATTGATGTGCGTTGTGTGCGCTCGCATGTAGATGATTTTACCCGGACTCATCATACCAAGAGTTGAAGACCCTGACCCCCCTTTCCCCCCTCAGTTGACATGATGACCCTGTGCTGACGTGCCGCATCACACACTACAGCTCCTTCGTAGGCAAATGAGAGAAAAGAATACGCAATGACGTGGTGATGGTACGGCTTCTGCAGTCTACAAGCCTGTGGCATACGCGGGCTTGGCAATGACGCCAAACAACAGAACCTGCAAGGCACCAGCATCAGAATCTGATGCAACAAAGTACTGCAATAAAACTGCTGGGACTAGCTAGAGGTGGCGGACTGGAATGAATGCATCTGGCCTGGTTACAGTTGCAGTGCTGCGGATTTGATATGCACATGCTCAGTGCACTAATGGCAGTAGATTGCCGCTGCCCTCAGGCCTCAGCTGGGCTGCTGGGGTTTCTCCCCCAGCCTCAATGACACTTCTGCCCTGGTTACTTCACTACTGGACGTTCTCAGTTGCCATTCTGCATTGCGTTCAAGCTGAGAGAATCTTGCAGTGACCCATACAGAAAGGAGTTTTGGTGTGCAGCTGGTGCCTCACATTCTACACTGTGGACTGAATCAACTGCTATGCACTGAATTGCGTTGAGCTTAGAGAATCTTTGACTGACACCTACAACTGTACGCGAAGGAGTTGTGGTGAATACAACATGCTTTGCTCAGTATACTTCGCTCATCAACAGCTACCCTCATGCACACTTGAAGCCTACACACCTTGAGCTGCCAATTGCTGGTCGTTAACCTCAAAAGTGCTTGAAGTTGAAGTAATGGTGTGTCTTGAGAGATGGAGTGATGGAATGTACTGAGGTTTACTGCAGCTCACCAGCATCGCTGTTCACGGTCAGCACGCTCTCCCGTGCACACGTCCCGACAGAGTACCGATCTGCAGACCGCACTTGGCTCACAAGAGACTTGAAGCAGTGGTAGGTGCCGTCTCGCCGCGCCACAAGCAGTAGGTTGCGGTATATGGCTTGCAGACAGGAGTCCATGCCCTCCAGAGCTACGTCATAAGCAGCCGTGCGAACGGTGGCCTCCATGTACAGATGATCTTCCGAGGTGTACCTAGAGCGACAAAGGCATCGAAGTGAGCGGAGTCAAACCACTTCTGTACAGGTAATCAAAGGACACATGCAAATGAAACAGATATGACATGTCATGAGATTTTGGATTTCACTAGCATCGGCCTGATCCACAAAAGAGCATCGCGTATACAAACATTTTAAACAGTAGTCACTGAGCACAGTGCACTGTGATATCTGGCCATGGCCAACGCGTGCAGCAACACCCTGAGGAAGGCAGATTATTATCCGCTTGTAGCAGCCGGTTTCTTACCTGGCAGTGATATTTTCAAGCGTTTGCTTCAAATGGCAGAGCGTGGTGACCTTCAACAGTTCCGCTTTCAGGATGCCAAAGTACCCCTCGCAACGTTGAGTAGAGTTGATGCCGAGGGTGAGGACGCCAAGGCGATAGCAGAATGCCCAGCGCTCCCGGATGGGGTAGATCGTGTCGTTGAGGTACTTCATGACATCGTCATCGCTGGCGCCAGCATCCACTAGGGCGTCCAACAGTCCCTTGCACGCCCCCTGAAAACTTGCTTCCGTAGGAGCACGCGATGCGCGCTGCATAAGGCTCCTGAACATCTGCGAACATCAAGGAAGAGGCCTCAGTCAGACCAATTGCGCACCCTGAAAGCGCAAATGCGACTTAGACCATTGCTTTATGTACGGTCCCTAATGCCAAGTATCATTGAAGCTAGGTAATGTCACATGTCGCCCGTTGTCACCTGCTGACTACTGCAACGTTGAAGTTGATATCAATCCTGTAGTATGTGTTCAAGCATGTATGGCATGTATGTATTATTATATCTGGGTGGTTGAGTAATCCCAAATATGCATTTTTGTGTGATTGCACCCCATATTTGCGCCTAACGGGTTGCTTGTGTGATATCTTACTTTACTTGCGCCATTTCTTTGTTAATCTCAAGTTACCTCAACTCCAATATCACTGCAGAACATTCACAATTGCAGTTGAACTAGATTCGACCAACAAGTGATTGACCGAAGCGGATGAGACGGGCCAATACCATGGTAGTACTCAACTTCAATAAACTCAGACTGACAGAGTGATCTTCCCTATAGCACAAGTGCCTTGAATTCATTTGCACTGCAAGCTTGCGTTTGGGCTGAGCGAGGCCTGCAGGTAACTATTGTTGTTGGTTTGGTGACACCGCATTTTCAGCATACTACTTACTGCATGCAGCATGCACAAGTCAACCTGGCATTTTATGCATGCATGCACTATGTGCTGTCCCGCCTTGTTTGCTTGATGAAAGCTGCAAATGGTGTGATGTATGCCTGCGTGCAAGCGCCGCAGCCCACACTGAAAGCTTTTGTGACATTGCAAGGTGGACGATAGCACACAAGCCCACCACGCCGCTCTTATTCCAGCTCCGTCATAACTGTGAGCATGTGTGCATGAGCATAGCTTTCTTCGTCAGTCCTGCGAGCTTAAAGACTTTACTACTACGTACATACACATTGGCAATGCAAAGGTGCACAAGCAGCTTGGCTGACACATGCCAGCTTCTTCACAACTGCTACAGAAAGGCGCTACTGCTTTGTCCGCACAGACCATGCTAGTGGACTGCATCACATCTTCTGCAGGACACTTCTTCATGGACGCGTGCTTTGTGGTATGGCTGTGCTGCTTTGCTAATCATGCTTGGCAGAGGCCTCAAAACCGTACCTTGAGAAACCTACAAGCGCAGTGTCGATACGTTTGGCACAGAGATCATCTTCTGTACATAATGATAACACCTACTCGCTCTGCATTGCACATTGAAACCTCCACCGCAGACGCACATGGTATTTGATTGAGCGACTGTACACGTGGCGTGCAAGCGACCCACATCAATGTGCAGGCACAACCTACACGCACAATAATCGAGGTGGACCTAGTCAGACAGGGCAACATATGACACAAGACATCTGCGCACCTCCTGTGCTGCGATGTGCCTAGCTTCTTGGTAAAGTTTGTATCCAGCATACTTACACTGTTGATTCCGTTCACATGCTTGAGCTTTCACACCTATGGCTTGACTTGATAACCTTGCCAATAACAGACATGGACTTGAACGAATGCTGACTTGCCTGCCAAGCATCCCCCAGCTTCCCCTTCAGCATCTCCTTGATGTTCTTGAAGAAGTGCCATTCGCAGATAAGATGGACAGTGCCAGGCCAAGCCAAGGTCATGGCTGCCTCCGCTGCCGCATCTCTGCAACCGAACACAAAATCCAGCAATGACACAGTTATCGCAACATCATTGCTGGGCACAGTATAGAGAGGGTAATTGCTGAAGCAGCAGAGGTGCTCGTCCCACTCTACTAAATTTCAGTATCACCTGAAATTGGCGTACCTGTCTGTGAAACATACGGACGGATAGTGGCCGCCGACCATCTTCACATAGTGGACAAAGAACCACGAAAACGCCTCCGTGTCCTCACGTTCCAGCAGCGCCTGGCAAAACATTCGCGTCCTGGAAACACGCAGACAAGCACAAAGAATTGTATGTTAATCAGCACCGGTGAACATGAACATGATAGGTGATGCAGCCTGTAATTGCACAGCATGACACAAAGCCCTGTACAATATGACCAAAGCACAGATTACATCACATCTTGTCCATATAGGTGCATGCAAATAATTTGAAAGAACACACTTACTTGCTGTCACCATTGACCCCAACGATGATGCTCAGCGCCAGCCCATATTTGTTCGTTCCAAAAGTGCAGTCCTGCAATCCATACAGAGAGCACAGGCAGGTGACAGGCAGGTGACGCAACAAAGTGTCGCATGATGACAACGAACCACAAGACATGACAATCCTGGCCACGAGTTCAGGCGCCAAATGCAAATTGATTCTCATTTACAAAAATTCATGAGATTGATTACGCACACGTATTTGCCATGACTTCTAATGCCCACAAGGCTCACAACGTTTTTTGTCCTCCAGCAGCAGCTCCAGAAAGTGATTACGCCCGTACACATACTCCAAGAACTTGAAGTGCACGTCCAGCTATCATTATCATCAGATACTGAAAAGTGCTTGTTCAGTTTGTTTGTAAAGCAACAAACTCCTGATCACATGTCATGAAAAGGTCGATTGGGCAAGAAGAAAGCTGTTGGTAAACCTGCTCCGGGCGGTAAAAAGAGCAAAGGCATGCAATGCACGAGTTTCACAACTTCAAGATATGATGAAGGCACGATTTCTGGTGTTTGCTGTTAACCCTTGTATACAAAATCATTTCAATTGCGGCATTCATATTAGTATTGAAGCTGCTGCTTGGTGTTGCTGTTGCGGGTAAACAATGAATGGACATCATCAACGTCATCTCTTTTCATTGGAATCAACTGCATGATGAAAAGCAAGCAAAGAAAGATACAAAGTTATTCAATTCATGCTGCATAGGAATGCTTGCGCCACTACTTGTATTGGTAAGGCATCGTGCAAGGTACTTGCCACCTTCACACTGTAACAGTATTTGTCTCTGGCAGTACTGCAGTTGACTTGTACCGAGCCATGATCAATTCATCGCAATGGCGGGCCAAGCCAGAAATACTGCAACCTATTTGGTAGCGGGCACTTGACGGCGAGGATAATTGGGGGAGGGGGGGGGGAAACCAATCAACACTGCATTCAAGTAGCCGTTTCAGCCAGTCAGCTTGTCCCCTGGCTGACCACCCTCTCCGCATGCTCCCCTCCCCTTGCGCACACTCAGAGCCATGAGCCTCGAGTCATGAGTCTTAGCCTGTTGGGTGCGGGCGCTGTTGCCTTACCCTCGTTTGTCGGACGGTGAGAGCTGATGCCTTGTTTGCCCGTCACCGCAACGGCGGCGTCCGCTTGACCCGACACGGGGCAGTTGTCATGTGTGACCATAAGACGCCGCATGATCTAGCACATGGAGATTCTGACGAAGCCGTGCTGCGTGCTGCACGCGCAGGCCAGGGCTCTGTGCTGCGTTCGCTGCGCGGCAGCGTCGCGGAACGCTGTGCGTAGGCGTTGCCCTCGCGACATGCGGCGCCGTCCCCAGTGTCCCCGCAACAACGGGGGCCGCTGCGGGTCCTCTTCATTTGGTGCAACATCAGCTTTGACTTGCGGGCAGCACAGGCGGCGGCGGCGGCAGTCGCACTTGGAGGACGCGCCCGCGGGCGCCAGCAGCAGCTTCAGCCAGCACCGCGCCCCGCCTCCTTCTCCGCTACGATGCCTGCTGCCGCTGTCGTTGGCTCAGCTGCGCCGCCGCCGCCGCCGCCGCCGCCGCAGCCGCCGCCACCGGCGCCAGCGCCGCTGCCGCCGCAGCGCGACTTGCGCAGCGCCGCCTCCAGCGAGTGCAGGCACGCAAAGAGCGGCGCGCCGCCGTCGTCGCGAAGAGACCACGCCGCCAGCACAACACGGACACCACGTTGTGCCGCAAGCACAACAAAGTGTCAGCGCTGCGAAAGCCTGCTTTTGTCACTTTTATGGTAGCAGCCGGCTAGAAGGACCCCGCTGAGCACTGCTGGTATGCACTATGAGCTTCGACGTGCACCTCGCGTTGTGGCGTTCTGATGCCGTGTTGGCTGGTGAATTTCAGGAAGGTAAACGTAAAGAAACGACCTTACCCGCGGCACGGCCAGCACACACACCACGTATTGGCCACACTGGCATGCGTGGCAGGTGCTGTGCAGCTATGCGGAGCATAATAGTCACAGCAGCGGTGATAAGTCACAGCAGCGGTAACAACGGCAGAGCACAGAACATACGCGGCACAGACTGCGCACTTAGGCGGCTGCAGTGCAGCACTGCGCCGCCGCCGCCGCCGCGGCCATGACAAGAGTCATGTCGCGAGACAGCAGACCTTCAGGCACGCTCGGCCCATGCATTGGTCCATGCCACCGCGGTGAGAGGGACGCCCAGCATAGCAGCGCTGTGCGCATCACATCATGGCCGACGTTGTTGAGATGTCGTAAACGTATTGAAGCTGACGCACAAAATCAGCTCGCGCAAACAAAGAAGCAGCCGCAGCCGCCGCAACATCGTCAACAGCACATCACCGTGTTTATTACATCTGTGCACGCGTGTGCTCAGCACGGGGTTACCGACCGGGACGCTACACTAGCGGGGAAAGCAGCGCGGAATGAATGACTGCCGACGGCCACACAATACTTCAAACACACGCAGCCGCAAGGCCAGAGCGCCGCATTACAGATCGCTGGGCGCATGCCATTGGGCGGCGCACCTGCCAATCTCCTCATAGGTCACACCGCTGCTGCAGTCACCGCACGCCCCGCTGCCCCCTTGTCCCCCGTTTCTCGCTCCTCAGCCCGCGCCCCCGCGCGCAAACCTCAACGCCGTTCCCAACCTCAACACTGTTCCCGCGACTCAAAACCCATGCAGCACACGAAGGCACTCAATTCGAAAAAGAAACCATGCAGCACACAGTGGCACTCAATTCTTGCACCACGCGCACTGCTTCTAGTGGTACTCGCAGCGCCGCGCACGCCGCGGCAGCGCTGCAGCACCGCTGCTGTGTCCGCCATTGTCAAGTTGACGGATTGCCATTTTGCACCCAGCAAACGCTGCCGCCCCTGCCGCGCGGCATGCGGCACCAGCGCCGCGCAGCTGCTGTCGCGCCTCGGCCGGCCACGCGCAGCAGCAGCAGCAGCGTCGGCGGCGGCGGCAGCAGCAGCGGCAGCAGCAGCGAGCAGCAGCTGCAGCAGCGGCGGCGGCAGCAGCAGTGGCGGCGGCAGCAGCAGCAGCGGCAGCAGCAGCAGCAGCGGCGGCGGCAGCAGCAGCGCTTGCCGCTCCGCGCACCTCACGGCGGCGCCCAGCGCAGCACGAAGCTGTCGATGAGCTGCACCGTCTCGCACTTGACGGTGAAGCGCGACGACCACGCGCGCACGAACGACGCAAGGTCCGGGAACTCGGCCGACAGGCCGGCGCGCGCCTGCTGCATCATGAGGCTCGCGGCGGCGGGGTCCACGGGCGCCGCCGCGTCCGCGCGGAAGCTCGACGCGTCGCGCGAGAGCGTCACGACCTGCGCAGAGAGTGCGCGCGGGTTGCAGGCACGGCGGCGCGAGGCGAGGGGGGGGCTAAGGCGCGGCAACGGGGGTGCGGTGAGGAGCGAAGCAAACGGAATGAAATGAACAGAAGTGGGGCGACGCCGTCTCCGCGCGGAAGCTCGACGCGTCGCGCGAGAGCGTCACGACCTGCGCAATGCGTGCGCGCGCGTGAGGCAGGGGGTGGGGTCAGGCGCGGCAGCGGGGGTGCGTGGGGGGGGGGCGGGGGGTGCGGCGAGGCGACGCCGCGTTCGCTCGGAAGCTTGAAGTGTCGCGCGCGATGCGTGACGAACCGCAGCGCGCATGCGTTCGGGGCACGGGGCGCCAGCAGTGGGTGGTGCCGGCAGGGACAAGCCAAGGCGCGGAGCATCAGCTTCAATGGCGTGACCGCATGCAAGGCGACGCCGCGGCTTTTGTGCGGAAGCTTGGCGTCGCGCAACAACCCGCGCGCGTGCGGCACACGCGGGGCAGGGCAGGCACCATTTGGGTCCACACGAGGCAGCGAGGCCCGATGATGGTAGGAAGAGACAGAAGGCAAAGGGCCTGCGGCCAGTACGAAGGCGCCACTCGTTGCGCGTCACTGCCTCCGAATGCGCGGCGGACGCGAGGCAGGGCAGGTATTGGGTATGATAATGTGACAGGGCACGAGGCAGCGAAGCGCTCGAATGGTGGGAAGCGACAGGAGGCAGTGCCGCGTCCGCGATTGGACGCCCCTGACACATCACTTCAAGTTGAGGTTGATGTTTAACTTCACCTGCAGCCGGCGCGACGCCACCGAGACGCTGGCGCCCGCCTGCGACTGACTGCCGTCCGGGCCCAGGAAGCACGTGTAGTCGACCGTGAGGTGCCCCGTCTTGTTGGAGAAGCGGAAGCAGTAGCGCCCCGGCGCGCCCTCGCGGCACAGCACCTCCCTACGGCCAGAGAGAGGTAAACAGTGGTGAACGGTGGCGTGAGCGACATCATGAGTATGTGCGATCTCTGTGTACCGCGAACCATGCGTCATACTATGTCAGAGCTCAGCGGCGAATGCACTGTCAATTTCTTTTGCCACGACGGTGCCGCGAGATGCGTCATTCTCATGACTTTTGCGACATCTGCCCCTCGCGGCACAGCGCCGCGCTGCTCTCGCGCGCAGCCAGGGGGAGCCAATGGCGCAAGCATCATAATCATGTACGGTCTCTGTCTACTGCCTCAATTCATGACCGGCGCTTGTCTGATGCGCCTCGAAGGCCCACACATGTGCTTTAGCTGCGCTGCGTTCAACCGCGATGGCATTGGGTCACGGTCGGTTCGCGTGTAAGGTGTCGCCGGTTTAAGGATGGCATCCAAGCAGCGGTCGCCTCAAGCGTAGCGCAACTGGACTCAGGCGCAGTGCCATGGCCCAAGCAGCAGTTGACTCAGGGGGGTGGCCGCTGAAGGTTTGTGGGTCACCCGATGTGTTCTACGCCCCCATTCAAGCTCGGTGACGTCGACAGCAGTGATGTAAGTATGATCATCTCCCCAGAGGTGCGCCAGCGCGACATTTGACGGGCTGATAGGCTACCCCGCTAATGGCACGTCACACGTCCTAACCTCAACCCAAACCCAAACCCTAGAACTGACTGTTCCGCGTACCACCCCCGGTGGCATGGGTAGCAGGTGACTCACGCGCCAGTGACGCAGCGAGCAGTTGAAGTGACGGCGGTGACTTACCAGTGGTGCTGCAGCGCAAATGGTCCTTATCCCCTAACCTCAACCCTAGCCGTACCCCTAGAATCAACTGCTACACACACCACCTCCAGGGCATGGGGGTAGCATTCGACTCGCGCAACATGCATCACCAGCGGCGCTTCTGCCCGCACCTCCCATAGCAAAGCAAGCAGTTGAAGTTATGGCGGCGAGTCACCAGTGGTGCTTCAGCGCGACGTTCGACGAGCTGATGGGGTACCCCGCAAATGGTCCCTATCCCCAACCTCAACCCTAACTGTAACCCTAGAACTGACAGCTACACACACCACCTCCATGGCTTGGGGCGTAGCGGTCAACTCGCGCAACATGCATCGCCAGCGGCGCTTCTGCCCGCACCTCCCATAGCAAAGCAAGCAGTTGAAGTTATGGCGGCGAGTCACCAGTGGTGCTTCAGCGCGACGATCGACGAGCTGATGGGGTACCCCGCAAATGGTCCCTATCCCCAACCTCAACCCTAACTGTAACCCTAAAACTGACAGCTACACACACCACCTCCATGGCTTGGGGGGTAGCGGTCGACTCGCGCAACATGCATCGCCAGCGGCGCTTCCGCGCGCGCCTCCCATAGCGAAGGGAGCAGTTGAAGTAATGGCGGTGACTCACCAGTGGTGCTTCAGCGCAAATGGTCCCCATCCCCTAACCTCAACGCTAACCGCAACCCTAGAACCGACTGCTCCGCATACAACCTGATGGCATGCGCGGCAGATGAACCGCGCGCGCCAGTGGTGCAGCAAGCAGTTGAAGTTATGGCGGTGACTCACCAGTGGTGCTTCAGCGCGACGTTCGACGAGCTGATGGGGTACCCCGCAAACGGCAGGTCGCTCTCCGACAGCAGGTCCCAGAGGCGGAGAATCTTGGCAATCAGCGGCTGGTCAGGCGCCGTGCACAGGAACCCTGCGCGCGCGAAACCAATTTGAAGTTGACGCTCACTCATGGAAACATTGAAGTTGAAGTCACCATGACGACGTCTGGGGAGTGCCAGTATGTGGCGTGCGCGCGACACAAACACAGGAACCCTGCGCACACGGTACCGATGGGAGTCGGCGTTCATATAAAGATTCATATGCTCTGACGTTGTGAACTTGCGGTTACTGCAACGACATCTGGGGGGTGCAGTGAGAGGGGTAGGTACCCTGCGCATGCGGGACCGATGGGAGCCGGCGCTCATTCATAAATATACTGAACTTGAAGTTACCATGACGATGTCTGGGGAGAGCCGATGCGTGGCGTGCGCGCGACACAAACACAGGAACCAACCCTGCGCACGCGCGGCACCAATCGGAGTCGGCACTCATCCAATGATTGACATTCTTTGAAGTTGTGAACTCGCAGTTACTGTAATTTTTTTCTCATCTGACGGGTGCAGGGGGACGGATAGGCGGTGCGCGCGCGACACAAACACCGGTGCACTGCGCATGCGGAACCGATGGGAAGTTGGCGCTCACTCATGAACATATTGCAAAATTAAAGTTACCATGACGACGTCCGGGAGAGCCAGTACGCGGCGTGCGCGCGACACAAACACAGGAA
Organism: Tribonema minus; assembly: GCA_017506865.1. Lineage (NCBI taxonomy): Eukaryota > Xanthophyceae > Tribonematales > Tribonemataceae > Tribonema > Tribonema minus. Next base: position 28,040 of record JAFCMP010000191.1, read on the forward strand.
GCAACCCTGCGATTGCGCGGAACCGATGGGAGCCGGGGCGCTAACATTCAAAATCTTTTGAACTTGAAGTTACGATGACGACGTCTGGAGAGTGCCAGTGGGTCAGACACGTAGACTAGTGCGCGCGCGACACAACACAGGAACCCTGCACACACGGAACCGATGGGAACCGGCGCTCAGTCATAAATAAACTCTTTGAAGTTTTGAACTTGCAGTTACGGTAATGACATCTTGGGGGGTGCCAGTGGGACGGATTGGAGGTGCGCGGGTGGCGAAAGCCCTGCCCCCCCGGGAGCCCCTTGCATTTACAATAGCAATTCACAGTGCATGAAGGACAGGTAGCGTGCGCGCGGCACTCGGTGCGCTGACGACTACAGAGCACAGCGCTGAGCCTCCCCCCCCCCCCTTCCGCCCCCCCCGACCGCCCCCCTGCGCTCCAGCATTGTTCTCGACTGACTCAAGGACACAGAGACTCACATTCCATGAAGGACAGGTAGTGCGTGCGCGACACAAAAACGCGATTGATGACAACAGTGCACCTCATTGACCCTCCCCCCCCCCATGCACCCCGTTGACCCCCCCCCCCCCCCCCCGTTGAAGTATTCATCTACTTTCATGTATGAATTACTTACTTGTGAGAAGCCAGGGCAGCGAGAGACTCAGACTTACATTCCATGAAGGACAGGTAGTGCGCGCGCGACACTCAGTGCGCTGATGAGTACAGAGCATGCACTGCATTAAGCCCGCCCCCCCTACCCCGCCCTCCTACATGGCATAAACTGAAAAATGGAAGGGCACAGACACTCACATTCCACACGTACTCAGGGCAGCGAGAGACTCAGACTCACATTCCATGAAGGACAGGTAGTGCGTGCGCGACACAAACTCGCCCTCGTCGAGCTGCAGGGCCAGGAACGCGCGGAAGATGGCGTGCTTGCGCGCGTCAAACTGCTGCAGCATCTCTTCCGTCAGCTGCGGCGGCGTAAGAGGCGAATGCGGAAAGTGATGAGCGCTGATGCACTACTTCAACAAGTACACTTCAATAGAACATCAAAACTGCTGGAGCATCTCCTCCGTCAGCTGCAATGGTCGGGGACGTGAGAGGCGAATGCGGGCGTGTGAGGCGAGCGCTGAGGTTCTGAGCACTGAGGCAGTACTTCAAACATGTAAACTTCATGTGAATGCGTTAAACGCTGGAGCATCTCCTCCGTCAGCTGCGGCGGCGTGAACATGAGCGGAAGGTGCTGAGCGCTGAGGCACTACTTCAACAAGTAGTAATTATGTGAACTACCTCAACTGCTGGACCCTACTTCAACAAGTAAACCTCAATTGCGCAAGTCAAACTGCTGGAGCATCTCCTCCGTCAGCTGCGGTGGCGGGGAACGTGAGAGGCGAATCGGACAGTGATGAGCGCTGATGCACTACTTCAGTAACAAGTACACTTCAATCGAAGAAGTCAAACTGCTGTAGCATCTCCTCTGTCTCCTACGCGCAGCTGCGGTGGCGGGGACGTGAGAGGCGAACGCAGAACGTGAGAGGCAAATGCTGAGCGCTGAGGCAGAACTTCAACACGTAAACTTCATTTGAACAAGTTCAGCTGCTGGAGCAGCTCCTGTATCCAGCGAAGCCGCGGGCGGTGGTGCCGGGAACATGAGAGTCGGATGCAAAGGGCTGAGCGCTGAGGCGGTACTTCAAATAGTAAAGTCCAACTGAACAAGTTCAACTGCTGGAGCACCTCCTCCGTCAGCTGCAATGGCGGGGACGTGAGAGGCGAGTGCGGAAGGTGCTGAGCGCGGAGGCATCACTTCTTCAACAAGAAAGTTCAATTGAACTTCTGAGCGCTGAGGCAGTACTTCAAGGAGGAAACTTCATGTGAAAAGGTGAGCTGCTGAGCATATCCTCCGTCAGCTGCAGTGGCGGGAACGTGAGAGGCGAACGCGGAAACGTGCTGAGTGTTACAACAGTACTTCAACAAGTAAACTTCATGTGAACAAGTTCAAGTGCTGAGGCGTCTCGGGTGTCAGCTGCGGCGCAGCGAAACTGCGGACGGGGGCGGCGGGGGCGGGATTGACAGGCGAATGCGCAGTGCTGAGCGTCAATGAGAACTGGAAGCAGTAAACTTCATCTGAACAGGAACTTGCTGGAGCGGCAACAAAACCTTGAGCCTGCACGTCTGCGAGCAACGGCAGCCGACGACACACTGTGAGGTACGCTCTGCCTGCTAGCAATTTGAGGCAGAGGCCGAACGCTGTGGACCATGGCGGACTCTGTGGCGTGCACGCGTTCGCGCAAAGTTGAAGCGCCGCCACTTTCGGCGTCACATGTGAACTTCCCATTCAGGCCCTCGTGATCCGGCGTGATCCCAGTCGCGCTTTGCATACCACACCATCAAGAAATCAAAAGTCCCTATACTTCAGGGTTAGGGGTGACCGTAGCCCTGACCTGAGGGTTTCGCCATGACCCCCATGCACACGGTCAGCTCTGTGCGTTGCTACCTGCACATGGCCTAACTGTGCGCAGAACCACTGACAGTAGAGCACCTGCAGCCGCGGTAAACTCAACCAAGTCTGCTACAGTGGCTGCAGTGACTTCTTGGATGAACTTTGGCAGACTGTAACTTTTGAAAAATGGCATACCAGCAGCTACAACAAGTTGCTATGATGTTTTTACATCCTTACCCACCTTATTTATCAGGACCACAACTAAAAAGAAAATCATCTGCTTTTGAGGCTCCATGTACCTAATGTAAAAGTTGAAGTTGAGTACCTCCGCATCAGCTACTTGAGCGCCATCATGACCCGGCAGAAGAGCAACCGCTACAACAGAGTCATTAGATCTACGACATAGTTGAAGTAGGGTGACAAAGTTGAAGATGAGTACCTCCGCGGCGTCCGGCGACTCGCGCGCCATCATAAGCCGGCAGAAGAGGCTGAACGTGAGCCGTTGCAGCGCAGAGCTACCATAGAATTGAAGTGTAGTGATAACAAAGTTGAAGTTGAGTACCTCCGCGGCGTCCGGCGACTCGCGCGCCATCATGAGCCGGCAGAAGAGGCTGAACGCAACACGCTCGGGATTCGCTCTAAAGCACCCTTGCCACACCTGCCAACAATGGACAAGAGCAGTGGTCGCATTGGGTGCGTGAGCACAAAGCTGAAAGGTGATGCCAGAGCGTGCGCTGTCACGTGCAGCAGCAGCAGCAGCAGCAGCGTCACCGCTTGGAGCAGGATTCGCGCGTCAGCTCGCTTCCGGTGAGCGAGCGCGCCGTGCAGTTACGTGGCAGTTACGTCCGCATCGCACAGCAACGCTCGAGAGGGGACAGGGATATGTGCACACATCACCGCTGACACGACGACGAGACGCGAAAGTGAGTGCATGCTGCAAAGCACTACTATGGACTCTGGCGTACTTCCCTTCTGATGATGATGTGCGTATGTACATCCCGTGCATGACGCGGAAGTGTGACAGCGAATGCACACGGCAACGTACTGTGCGCTGTACGTACATTTCGGCATGCGCTTGTCTCGCCATGCAGCGCAGCCCTCACACGTGTGGACGTGGACATACACATGTATGTACTTCAAGTTAAAGTTGAAGTATGTAAATGTGCTCACCATGCTGCAGACGGACCGCACGCCGCCCGCCCCGTACACGCGCAGCATCTGCCGCGGCGGAAAGAGCGACATGCAGCCGCGCACGAGCAGCGACCCCCCTGGGCCCCACCCGCCCCCGTGTCCCGCCTCTTCCCCCTCTGCCCAGCGCGGCACCTCCTGCATTTTTGTTGGACGAGGAGTAAGGGGGGGGGGGGGGGGGTGTCAGTGTGAACACAATGTGCATGGGCAGGGGGGAGGAGTGCATACGAGCGCCGACAAGAGGAGGGCGCACAGCAGGTGTATCTCTCGACGCTTCTCCGCAGTAACCGAGCAGTAATGGTGGGGAGCATAAGGGCAGCTGGCAGCGCCGCACGCCCCTCAAGGCCCGGACCGCACGCGCCGCTGACCGCTGCCGCGGCGCCGAGGCGCAGCATCCCGACGTACGTTAGGCTTAAGACATTATGATACGCAGTTATTTAATGGGTCAACTTTACAAAAACAGCATCGTTGAAATGCGGACACAGGGAGGTACATGAAACTTCAGCGGCGATTGCTCCAGCCCTTGCGGCGGCGTGCGCGCGCGACCCGCCGCTGCCGCAGTGCTCAGCACGGGGCAGGAGTCGCGCGCGCATTAAGTGGCGACGACGAAGAGGGGCGGACAGCAAGGCCTCGCCAAAGCCTTTGTGCGGGCCACCGGCACGGCTGCATTTCGCGCAGGCCCCTGCCAGATGACGTCCGTGGGCCGCTGTCACAGCCGCGCTTCACACACAGGCTGTGCGGCGCTGCCGTGAGACCCGGGCGCGCGGTGCATGTGTCGCGCTGCTCTGCTGCGCGCTGCGCACACGGGCGTGCGCGGCACGCGCAGCTGGTATTTATTATACTATTAAGAAGGAAAAATATATATACAGGTACCTCCAACTTCATTTCTGTGACCCCAATGACCATCTGTAATTACATGACGTCCTTACAAAGTCACAGAGTAAACCTGTCCTGTTCTCAAATATGGACCTATAGACAATAGTCCTTGTAAGATGCTAATTCTTCATGAATCGTGCTCCGTCATCTGACCAGCGCTGCGTGCGGCCGCTGCTGCCAGAAGGAGAAAACGGCAGCGCCATCGCGCGCGCACCTGCAGCATGCACGCCGGCGGGACGATGCGCGCGGCCGCCACCGCCGCCGCTGCGTGCGACGCCGGCGGCAGCCCCGCCTGCGGCACCGCGCGCAGCACGTACGACTTCTTGTCGACGTCCCACATGAGCTCCGCGTCCAGGACGACGGCGGCGGCGGCGCGCGCGCGCGCGCGGCGCCGGCGCGCGCCATGGCTGCTGCTGCTGCTGCCGCTGGCGCCGCAGCTCCTGAGCGCCGCCTGCGCCAAAGTGGATGGCGCGGCGTACATGCGAATGGTGAATGGTGATGCTCAGCTTGCTTGGACTACGAGTTGAGGTTATCACATGGAAGGCATGCGTGCAGGATGCGTGCTGCACCGGAACAGGTGTTGTCAAGTTTGACGGCGGCGCCACTTGCGCGTACTGCAGCCGCCACTGCTGCTGCTGCCGCCGCCATTGCTGCTGCCAGATGCCGCCCCCGCAACCGCAGTGCCTGCGGGGCAGCAGCGCGGTTGCCCCGCCGCCGCTGCAGCCGCCACTGCTGCTGCTGCCGCCTCCACTGCTGCTGCCAGATGCCGCTCCGCAACCGCAGTGCCTGCGGGGCAGCAGCGCGGTTTCCCCGCCGCCGATGCTGCTGCCAAACGCAGACCCCGCAGCTGCAGCGCCCGCGCGGCAGCATCGCAGCCGCTGCGGCAGCAGCAAGGCCGGGAATGACGAGAGACCTGACATCCACTCACCCTGCCGCTAGCCCTAGCGCGCACGCACCTGACTCGTGCCCGCCCCGCTGCTGATCCACCAGCTTGCTGCCGCTCAGCGCGCGCTGCAGCAGACGGTTGTGCTCATTCATCACGGCGCCGCTCATCACGCGCTCCACGGGCGGCGCCGGCACCGGCGGCGGCGCGCCCGCCACGCCCGCTGCCGCCGCCGCCGCCGCCGCAGCAGCAGCAGCGGCGCGGTCATCTCGCCGATCCTGGTCCATCGGCGCCAGGCCGGACGCGTCACCAGTCGCAGCAGCGGCAGCGGCAGCGGCGGCGCCTTCATCGGCTGCGGGTGGCTGCTGAGCAGCGCCACTTGATGCAGCCGCCGCCGCAGCGGCATCCGCGCTGCTGCCGCCGCCGCCGCTGCCGCCGTTGGCGGTCGGGCGCCCTGCGGCGTGCGCCGCTGCCTGCTTGCCATCCGCGTCCGCGGCGCCTACAGCAGCAGCAGCGGCGGCGGCGGCAGCGCTGGCAGCGGCGCGCCTGGGCGACCTGGCGGCGCCGACGGAACCAGCTGCGCCGGCGGCGGCGGCGCCCGCGTGGGCCCCGGCGCCGCCGCCACCGCCGATGTGGCGCTCGTGCAGAGCCAGCGGTAGCTGCGGGCCGCGCGGGCGTGCGCGGCGTTGGCGGCGCGCTGCCGCCGCTGCCGTTCAGCTGCGCCGCATCTACGGCTTCGGCTGCGGCGCCGTCGGCGGCGCTGCTGCCGCCGCCGCGCTCTCCTTCGGCGGGCACCACGGTAACGAGCCCCACGCCGCGCCCTGGCACCAGGCGGTACCAGTAGCTGCGCGTCGGGGGCGGCATCGGGGGGGGGGGGGGGGGGGGGGGGGGGGGTACGGGTAGGTATGGGTGAGCCCTGCTGAGCGCTGCTGCACATTAGATTGCGCGGGGGGGTGGGGCGCAGCGGTTGAGTTGGGAGCATGTGCGGCATAGACGCTTAAAGTGAGGGCGCGCTCTGGCATTGGCACACGCGCGCACTGAAGGCACCTCAGCGGTGTCGCGTCGAGTCCAGACCGCTGACTGGTGGACGTGGCGCACCACAACTTCAGCTAGCACTGAATCATTGAGGTGACTCACCGCTCATTTCGCAGCCCGCTCTGGCACCGGTGCAAACGCGCCCTAAAGGCGGCCCAGCGGCTTCGCGTCGGGGGTCGAGGCTCGTGACAGCTTCAACTAGATCTTAACTCTTGAAGTGACTCACCGCCCCTTTTGCAGCCGCTCTGGCGCTGGTACACACCCCGGAGGCGCCCCAGCAGCGTCGCGTCCGGGTCATCACCGTAACCTCAACTTTAACTTGAACTAAACTCTTGAAGTGACTCACCGCCCGTTCCGCAGCCCAGGCACTGGTACATGTGCCCTGGAGGCGCCCCAGCGGCATCGCGTCAGGCCTATGACATGGTAACTTCAACTTGAACTAAGTACTTGAAGTGACTCACCGCCCATTCCGCAGCCCGCTCTGGCGCTGGTAGACGCCCTGCAGGCGCCCCAGTGGCGTCGCGTCAGGGTCGAGGCCCATGACTTTGGATCAACTTCAACTTAAACTAAACACTTGAAGTGACTCACCGCCCATTCCGCAGCCCGCTCTGGCGCTGGTACACGCCCTGCAGGCGCCCCAGCGGCGTCGCGTCGGGGTCGAGGCCCATGACGTAGCGGAAGTGGCAGTCCGGGCGCCACTTCATGGCAAACTCCATGAGGCTCTCCTTGGGCGGCCGCAGGTCGTTACCGTCCTCGAATTCAATCTGCAAGGCCGCGCGCGCGCGGGGGGGGGGGGGGGGGGGGGGGGGAGGGGGGGGGAAGGGGGGGCATACAGGTTTACTAAGGTACCTTGCAAACTCTTCAACCAGGTCACACCTCCGGTCATCAATGCCGTTGTCAACCAGGTGACACCTACAGTCATCATTACCGTCCTCGAATTCAATCTGCGAGGCCACGCGGGGGTCCAGAGAAAGAAAGCATGCATCGTTGCAAGGCACCTAGCAGGGAAACGTCATGCTACCAAACACCAAATGCCATCACTGTCATCATGTGTCAGGGGGGGCCGGGGGGGGGGGTGGGGGGTGGGGCGGGAAGGGGGGGGGTGTTCAGTGTACTTCTTTGGAAATGTTCAACCAGGTCAGAATGGAATGTGAGATATTCATGTACGGGAGCGATAGTAGGGGTGACTGGACAGCGCAATCAGGGGCGGGGCGTTGACGAGGTAGGGCGGTGGAGGGGGGGGGGTACAGAGTCCTCGACTTCAATCTGCACAGCCACGTGCAAGCGGGGGGGGGGGGGGAGCGAAGGGGGGGCATACAGTTGACACCCTCGTCAACTTTTCGACCAGGTCGCACCTGCAATCATCAGTGCCATGTGTGCGTGCTCCACTGGCGCGTGATGGCTCGTCCCGTGCTGCAATGCCTGAACACTGCTGCCTTCGTAGACCCACCCTCGCTTCGAAAATCACACGTGCACGCACCTCCATGAGGCGGTGCTTGGTGCCGTTGCGCGCACGCCGCCGACGCGTTTCGCACGTAGGGTACTGATGAAGCTTCACAAACCCAGGTTTGAACCTAACCTCACACCGTACTGTACCCGCAGTATGCGCCTGGTCTTACCTCCATGAGGCAGTGCTCGATGCCGCTGTGCGTGCTCCACTGGTGCGTGTCGCTCGTGGGGTACAGCAGCATCTGAGCACTGCTTCTTTTCAGAACCCAGGGGCTGAAACCTACCCTCCCTTTGAATGCGCATGTACATGCCTCCATCAGCCAGTGCGCGATGCCGTTACGCGCGCTGCACCGGCGCGCGTCCCTCGCTGGGTGCCACAGCATCTGAGCACTGCTGCCTTTGACAGCCTTCACTCCAGTTCACATGTACCTGCGCACCTCCATCAGCCGGTGCGCAGAGCCGCTGCGCGTGCTCCACTGGCGCGTGTCGCCCGTCGGGTGCCTTGGTATCTACCCCCCAAACCGATACGGTACCTACCCGTACGCGCCCGCTCTCACCTCCATCAGCCGGTGCTCGATGCCGTTGTGCGTGCTCCACTAGTGCGTGTTGCTCGTGCGCTACAGCAGCATCTGAGCCTTGCTGTTTTCAAGCACCCAGAGGCTGAAACCTACCCTCCTCTCAACACCGCAACCTACGCACCTCCATCAGCCGGTGCTCGATGCCGTTGTGCGTGCTCCACTGGTGCGTGTCGCTCGTGGGGTACAGCAGCGTCGGCGCGCCGCCGCCGCCGCCGCCGCCCGCCGCCTCCTCCTCCCACCAGTGCTTGCCGCGCACACGCACCTCGTCCTCTACGCCGAGGGCGATGCCCGCGCCGCCGCCGCCGCCGCCGCCGCGCTGCGCTTTCCGCCCCCGTGGAGCGCTGCTGCCGCCGCCCCCCTCATCCCCCGAGTCCACCCCAGCCTCGGATTCTGCGTCGCCGCCGCCGCCGCCGCCCGCCGCTGCTGCCGCGGCCGCGTCGGGCTGATTGGCGCGCGCGGAGGAAGCGCCGCCGCCGCCGCCGTTGCCGCTGTTTTTGGCGGCGGAGCCTGCGGTGCGGAGAGGCGCGCAAAGGGGGGGGTGAGGTTGTCAGCAGAGGTGCATTTGACTACGCTAGCCTACCAGCTAGTACTCCGCTGCAGCTACGCGCCCGCACTTGCTGGACGGTACCAGTCAAATAGTGATGCATACGCTGCTTCCTCCCCCGGGACTCTTCGCAAAAAATGCACATACCAGGGCCTGTTCTCCATCTGACGCGCATCGGGGCTGCTCACGCGCGTGCTGCGCAAAGCAGCAGCGCTCAGCCGCGCGCGCGCGCGGCACGCAGCGATCCTCGCGCGCACAAGCCGCGAGACTCGTCTACGCCATGATCGCAGCGCGCGCGCGTGCGTCGCGTCGCGGTCCGGCGCTCGCTCTGCCGCCACACAGTGCGTCACAGCGCACGCGTGGTGTACAGCTGGGCAAGCATGGCGCGCCTGCGTGGCCGCGGTAGCAGCCGCGGCGGCCGCGCAGCCAGATTGCAAACAGCACCCCTCTGACAACTGTGACTGTCCGTTACACAGCAGTTTGCTGCGGCGAGGCTCAGCCGCCCCCGCCGTGTGCCCCCAGCAGCAGTGCTCAACGCATGATCGTGGTCGCGGCGCCGCGCTGGCAGCGCACACGTCGCCCCACGCAATGCACGCCAAGTCGTTCATTTCTGGATTCGACGAGACTGCGAGCGCTGCCGCATGCGCGCACGCGCACGCCGGCGCAGGCGCTCCCCGCGCAACGCGTCTCTCTGCTGTTGCGCGCGGCAAGGTTCGGGCGCGAACGTCGTTTGCGGCCGTGGTCGCAGCGCTCGGCGAGATACGCCATACGGCGACGCCGCACGCGCCGCGATGCGCATGGCGCCGCATGGAGTGCAGACTTTGTGCTACGACGCGGCGTGCAAGGTGCCGAGCGCTGCTGCGCGTGTGCGCCCCCGCGCCATCCCCCGTTCTAGGGTTAGGCAACTCTAGACCTGAGGTTAGTTAACCCTAGACATAGGGTTAGGAAATTCTAGACCTAGGGTTGGGTCAGGTAGCCCTAGACCTAGGGTCATGACCCTAAACCTAAATTTATATAACTCTAGACCTAACTGCAGCACCAGCGTAGCCCACTGACCCTACTATACGCAAGCAGTAGACCTGCGCGCGCTCTCACCGCAGTTCGGCGCCGCAAACGCGGCAAAGCTCAGGCGGCCGGCCGGTGTTATCACGCCTGCAGTCACAGTGCTCGACGCGTCGTCATCCTCCCGCACGAAACTCGCAGCCCACTACCCCTACAGTAAGCAAGCAGTAGACCTGCGCGCGCTCTCACCGTTGTTCGGCGCTGCGAACGCGGCGAAACCCAGGCGGCCGCTCGGTGTTGTCGCGCCCGCGGTCACAGTGCTCGACACGTCGTCGTCCTCCCTCACGGAGCTCGGCGCGGGCGACGACGCGCGCCGCGACGACGAGCCGCCGCCGCCGTTGTCCACGGAGCCGCGCTTGCGCTTCTTGATGTGGAACACCTGGGGGAGGGGGGGGATCGAGGGGGGGGGGCGTCATGGTCGTTCTCGTGATCAGAAAGTTCAGGATTTCGTTGACTATGCGGTGCTGGAGTGGCGCATTATTTCCATGCGCCTCGACCGGCTATCTCCGCGCTTTGTCGTGTGGAACAACTGAGGGTGGGGACACTCGGGGGGGGGGGGGGGGGCTGCGGTCCTCATTGACAGAGCTGCCTCGTTGCGGCCTTTGTGCAGCAAAAATCAAGATACTGCGGCGATTTGTGGCTCGTCACAGTTGAGCTGTACACTGTGCGGTCGCAGCCTGCACCGCCGCACATGCCGTAGCGCAGCGTACGCAGCGGCAGGAGTCCTGAAGTTCACACTGCGGATCACCATCTACAGGCTGAGCACTGAGGCCGCGCAGCTGCCCCGCCCGTGCGCGCGCACGCACCTTGACGCGCTTGACGATGTTGTCCACGGAGTGCGCGTAGGTGTCCTTGTACACACCGTCGATGCGCATGTAGTGCTGCAGCAGCAGCACGAAGTGCTCCTTCCTGATGCCAGCGCGCTCGCGCCAGTCGATGCGCACCTGCGGCAGCGAGCAGCGGTGCGCAGCAACGAGCAGCGGTGAGCAGCAGCAAGCAACAGCGAGCAGCAGTGAGCAGCAGTGAGCAGCAGCGAGCAGCAGCGAGTGGCAGCGAGCAGCAGTGAGCAGCGGCGAGCAGCAGCGAGCAGCAGCGAGCAGCAGCGAGCAGCAGTGAGCAGCAGTGCGCAGCAGTGAGCAGCGGCGGCGATGGCCATTGTGAAGTTGGGCTGACGTTGACAGTGAGGGCGCGGTGTGAGCAGCAGTGAGCGGCGGCAGCAGCGGCGGCCAAGATGAGGTTGGACTGACTTGACAAGTGAGGTGGGGGGTGTTCAGGATGAAGTTGAACTTTCCTACTTGGACTTGACCAACTTGAACTGAGGCTGATGTTCAAGACGAGCTGAGCCATGTCGCGCTCAGGCGCGCTGCCATGCGCAATGAAGTCGAGGAGCGTGTGCCATCGCGTATGCTGATTTACGCAGATGTCGTGACAGCAGCGGCCACGACGTTTGATGCGCGCCGGCAGCAGAGAGCAGCGGCACCGGTGCTGAGATGCGTCGTGCTGCAACCACGTGAGATGAGTCAACGAGATGTGGTGATTACCGTAGCAGCTGCAACGACTCTACGCGAGGTGCCTGAGCCCGACAGCTAGTTGTGGTTCCAAGGCCACGTTCATACAGTCCGCAAATCGAAGGCATGCTGAAATATCCTTCTGGCTGGTGAGGAATTAGGTGCAAAGGCCACAGCTGAAGTTGAAGTCTAAAAAAATGTTGAAGCTTGTTGGAAGTTCACCAACCAATGCTTGTAATTACTGCAAGCAATGGTGTGTCATCTACCTCCTGGCCGTTGATTTATACCAGCAGCAATCATGCTCTCCAAAGTCTGACCCAGTAAAGCTGACAAAATTCCACATTTCAAGTTTCAGCTTGAACCTGAAAGGCTTCAACTTGAACTTGAAACGATGAATGTGTTCTGCGTCTGATAACGGGCGGCGGCAAAGCAAAAAATTATGTGCACACGTATCACCGTAGGTACATAACAATTGTCTGTCAGCATCTGATGCGACATGACATTGCAACAGGCCTGACGGACCGAGTAGACTAGTATATCATAAACTGCAAGTGCACGCCGACGACGTTGTTTGGAAGTGACCGTCGATGCGTATCGGGACAGTCAACACGAGGTATACCTGCTATCTCTGGTCGCAAGCGTGACAGGGCAGAGATTGTGTGCAGGAACAATCCAGTAGGGTTCATCAGTGTCGCAAGAAGTGTGCCAGACCAATTGCAAAAGGGGTTCATCGCAGCTTCTTGAATGATCATCGCCTAACACATCGGATTTCAAATCACATACGTCACGAAGTCATAAGTAGCACGACGACTCTTCCCCTCGGCTCTTAGCGTCGACGCGCATGGGCTCACATGGGCTCAGCATAGCATTAAGCCGGAGGCTGGCCCACGGACATCAGGCCGGAGGCGAGCACCACACGCCGAGTACAGACCATGGCAGAAAACTGGGCATGTCAGCCGCACTGATTGACCTGCCCTTTGATGGCTGAACGAAAAACAGCTCGTGTGCCGTGCAGTGCAGAGGAAACTGGTTTCTGTGGTTGCGTTCTTGATGTCAGTTGATGACACACACGCAGTGGAGTGCACTCAGTCCGCCCCCATCAAATACAGCAGCACTGCAATGCCTGCCGCTCGTGCCAGTGATCCAGGTGACGTCTACTAACTTCAAGACCCGGTTGAAGTTTCAGGTTCGCAGTTGACCAACGGGAATCCACATTAGCGAAAAAAAAATTTCACAATGACTGCGCATACGAAAGTCGGCTTTAAAAAGCAAAGGTGGCTAGCCCAAACCATGTGGGGGGGGGTTGGTCGCCATCATATACAGTACGCAATAGCAATCATTCTGAAATAAGTTTCATTCGATGACACAGTTCGTTCCATTACAGTGTATATGAACAAAACAATCAATCTGCGCAACTGCAAGACAGCCTGTCAGGGACATGACGTTGGGACGAAATGCTTCTCAACAGGGCGCCTCAGCGCTCAGGCACACTTGCTGCGGTGCGCGTCTCAACTTGAAGCAGCCGCGTGCGGGCTCAAAAACAGGCAACACGTGTACCCCAACCGGCGCGCTCTCAGCCCGTGTTTGACTTGCACTTTGAGTGCGCACGCAACAAACGCTCAGCTGCACGCACTCTTGTGCTTTTATGCTGCTGCCAGTGCTCAGCAGTCAGAGTGGGGGGCGCCTTACTTCAGCTTCACACTGTACTAATTTTGAAGTGGCGAGTTGAGCTTCCCTCGCCCCCTTCTCCGCAACTTGGCAAAGTTCCCGGACCCTGATCCTTGTAGGTGCATGCGCGCGCACACAATGCGCGCGTTGACGCATCCTCTTCAGTGACGCCTTTGGGACTGTTCCGCCAGGCAATACGAGATGTCTCAATCGTCCAGCGAGCGCTCATGGCCACATTCAAAAAAATATGTCTACTTAGTTCAGATTCTGAATCTCCGCGATCGTGATGCCGCTGGTCTCAGATGTCCCCTGCACCCGTCCCCCGATGGCGCACAGATCCCAACTCGCACAAAACACTTGGAGAATTTAAAATTTCACTGCGCGCACTCAACCACGCCCCCCTCGCAAAGCGCGCGCCGCCGCCGCCCCTCCCTGCTAGCACTGCGCCGCGGCAGTGCTCCGGTCGTGCGGCGATGCGAGGGCCGCGGCCCGCACGCTGAGCCTGTGTAGCGATGCCCCCCCCCCTTCCACAGCGAATGCAGCAGAACAGCGCGCCTGTGCAGTTCCGCGCGCGCACCTCCTTTGGAATATAACAGCTGGCCGTTCGAGATGTGCGCCAAGAATCTATTCTGGAAACGTCTTCTGGACTTTTTTTTCATGTCAAGAAAATATTGTGCGGAAGTTCCATATCCATGTCCTTCTTGAAGTGCTTCGAAGTAGAGTTCATTGGGCCTTTCAGTGCGCGCGCGCGAAAGCTTGGCGCAGCCACTGGCCGTGTTCTATGTACTATTAGCCCTGGCATTAAACTGCAGAGGGACTCTTCCATCACGCGCGTCGCGCCCTGGCCCTACCCTAAACCCTAACCCTACATGCAACTTCAACTTGGACCTCGCACCGAAACCTCACCTTTTTTAGCCCTGCCAGCGCTCCGCAGTAAGACTCTTCTTCCAACTGTGCGCGCCATGGCCTAGCCTACCCCTAACCCCCAGCCCCCTGCACCTAACTTCAACTTCAGTTTTCGCACCGATAACCTCACCTTCTTGTAGTCCTGCCAGTACTCCGCGGTGGGGCTTTTGTCGTCCGGCTGCGCACGCCACGGCCTGCCCCTACCGCACCCTACCGCGCCCTATTACCCTAGCCCTGCACCTTACTTCCACTTCAATTCTCACACCGAAACCTCACCTTCTTGTAGTCCTGCCAGTACTCCGCGGTGGGGCTCTTCTCGTCCGGCTGCGCGCGCCACGGGCGCAGCACGACGTCTGGCCGCACGCCCCACGCCGCGTACCACTGGCGCATGCTCACGAGGAACGTCGTGCGGCGCGCGTCGCCGTCCATCGACATCTGCAGCCCCGGGTACGCGTACGGCGTCCACACGATCTCCTGCGGCGCGGCGGCGGCGCGCGGCGGCAGCGCCATCGCGTGCCCCGCCGCCCTCGCCGCGGACGGCGCGTGCGCCGCGTCGCCGCCGCCGCCGCCGGCGCTGCCGGTGCTCGACGACTTGCGCGACAGCGTCGGCGGCAGCATGGTCAGTCTGGCGTCGTGCGAAGGCGGCGGCGGCGGCGCGTCACGGCGCATGCGCTTCGCGATGCTGCCGCCGCCGCCGCCGTCGTCCGCGCCGCTGACGGACACTGTCAGGCTGCGCGGGGAGGCCAGCATGGCATTGCTCGCCGGCGGCGGCAGCGCAAACCCCTTGGTCGTGCCGTGGAAGCGCCAGCCGGGGGGCGGACCGTCCGCCCCCCACGCGCCGTTGCCGCCGCCGCCGCGCGCGGGCGCCGCCGCCACTGTCGCCGCACGCGCCTGCTCCTGCAGCATCATGTGGTAGTGCTGGCGCTGCTGGTGATGCTGCTGCATGAACATCTGCTGCTGCACCGCCGCCATGGCCGCCGCGGCCGCCGCCTGCGCGTGGTGCGGCGGCGCGTGGTGCTGCCGCTGCTGCTGCTGCTGCTGCTGCTGCGGGTGCGCCAGCGCGGAACGCCCCGCTCCGCCCGCCGCCGCGTAAGACCCCCTCCCGCGCCCGTCGTGCCCCCCGCCGCCGTTGCCAAACGACGCCATGTCCCCGCGAGCGCTGATGCCTTGCATCCCAGGCATGAAGTACTCCGAGGCGTGCGGCGGCTTCACAAAGTTTTTCGGCATGAGCGACAGACCACGGTGACCGACGTCGCCCATGTCCGCAGCGGGAGCGTGCGGCGCGCCAGTGCTGCCGCCAGTGCTGCCGCCGCGGCCGCGGCTGTAGCCCGCCGCAGCGTGCGCGCCGTCCGCGGCGCCGCCGCCGCCGCCGCGCCGCTGATTGTGCGGTGGCAGCAGCGTTTCGGGCGCGCCCCGGGCATGCTGCTGCTGCTGCTGCGACTGCGACGCCTGCACCGCCATGTGTGCGGCTTGGAGGAGCGATTCGGCATGTGAGGATGACACCGCGCCGCCGCCGCCGCCGCCGCCGCTGCTGCTGGCTGCCGCCGCCTTTGCCGCGCCGCCGCCGCCGCCGCCGCCGCCGCCGCCGCTGCCGCCGCTCGCCGGCGCGCGGCACAGCTCAAACTCCCCCGTGGACGGGTTGAACTTGCTGCGCAGCACATAGCTGCGCGGGCGCGGCGGCGGCAGCGCCTGCGCGGCGGCGGCGGAGCCGTCGACGCGCGCGACGGCGACGCGCCCGAGGATGGACTGCACGTCGTTGTCGTCGCGCTCGCCGCTGAGGAAGACCTCGTTCGGCAGCGCGCGCCCGAGCGGGTACGCCGCCAGCACGCTCGCAGGGAGGTCCTCGGGGCGGTAGTACCAGCGCGTGCGCACCTTCCACTGCCCCGTGCCGCGCTCCTCCCAGAGCGCCTCCACCTGCGCGACGAAGGGCGCGCGCCCCTCGCCGCTCAGCAGCTCCACCGTGTCGAGCTGCGAGATGACGTGCTGGTCGTCCTTCGGGCGCAGCCGCATGTAGTACACGCGGTCGCCGGAGGTGTGGACGGCGGGCCCGACCCACTCGTAGTGGCTGCCGGGGGGGCACGCAGCGCGGGGCGCGGTGAGTTCAGGGCCTGCCAGTTTGAGGCTCGGCGGCCTGGCGCACGCTGACAGTGTGTGTGACACTGTGAGGTCCCACTTGGTAAAGTCGATGTATTCGGCGAACTGAGTTCATTGCAATCTGCGAGAGCGGCTGCGGCAGAGCCTGGTGCGCAGCGACTGACATGCTTTTGTTGGGAATCTATCAAATAAAGCAGAGTCAGTCTGAGCAATTCTTTTTGCTTTAGGCGCATAGTTAGATGTCTGATGGCGTGAAGCACGATGAAATTTTACGCCCACAGCAAGCCGAGATTTAATCTGACCTGATATGATAGTGCTAAAAAAAAAAAACTTTGACGTTCGTATACTTCAAAGTTGTGCTTTTGTTGATCCAGTGCTTGAGGACTGGAAACACAAAAGCCCTGAATTGCCAACCCTCGCCGGCAACAGCACGATCAACAAAACGCAAGTAGGTCTGCTGTATATAAATTCTGAGAGCACTGGATCTGCCGCTTTTGGAAACGAGGGCTACTCCAAAATGTTACGGTTGGTGCAGATTTTTGAAATTAGCGTCATGGCAAACGCATCTGGCGTGCGGCGCCGTGCATCGACTGGAGCTGTAAGCGGTAATGCAGCAAGCTGGATTGCAGATCTGATCTGCAGCAGGCAGGTTGCACCTCTGCATTGCCATCATGTAGACGGCGGTCACACGCACGTCAACGCGCAATTCTACTGGCCTATGACAAGCTGCCACCTTACAGCGAGCAAGCAAGCAAGCTTTGTCGGTGCGAGACGGCGCTCGTGCTGAGAGGGTGCACTTGACTGATTTACTCAGGTAGCTGTGTTCCGCAGCCAGTTGTGGCGGGCCTGCACGGGAGCTTTGAAGCACTCTCTCTGACCTGTTGTAGTCAAAGGGCATTGCAGTTGTCGCCATGAGACCGCAGCCGCGCTCCTAGCCGCTGCCGCTCCCAGCCTCAAGGCACACCCTGATCGCTATCGCTATCCACCTCAAACGCAGGCACACAAGGCCGTTTTGCTCCGCTCCTGACCTCAACGGACAATTCGATGTTGCTGCCCCGTGGTGGTCTATGCGCAAGCTATGATGGGCGCCCCTACCGGAGGACTATACCCCCAGTGTGTGTGCTACCCAACCTCGCACAGCGTCAGCCCCTTTGCAGACTGCAGGCTGCGCAGCTGCACAGCGCGTGGATCTCTGAACCCCCCCCCCCATGCATATGCTGCCTCCTCGTCTCGTCTCGAGAGCCCGGACAGGCAGCGATTTTTAATGACAGTCGCATCATCATTCGTCGTCATCGGTGTGCATAGATTGTAGATTGCTTTTGTATATATACTCTGAGGGGAGGTAGGCGCGCGGCGAGAACAGCAAGGCGCGGGAGACGCAGAGCAGGCGGCGGCGTTGATCGTCCAGCATCGCGTGACAGGAAGGCGCCTGCTAGCATCTGCAGGCATGATGATCTTAGACACGCCGTCGGACTCAGGCCGCCGTTCAAGGCGCTGGAACGCTGGTCCAGCGCGCGTGCGTGGAGATCTGGCTTGTGTCTCATTTTGTTTAGTAGAGGTAAGTCTGCTAGCGTCCACAGCAGGAAAACCATTGTTTTGCCATTGCTTGGCAGGAAGTGAAAGCGCCACAACAAGGACCTGCAGAGCAAAGTAGAAAACTACTCGTACACTAGTAATAAAAAAAGTACATCAGCCTAATGCCGCAGTCACTGTGCTACAAGGAGAGGACCGACCATGCCAACGTCGGTTGTGTCACTGGGCCTACAGCAGGGCTTTCAACTTCGGGGCGTGTGTGTCTACAGCAGAATTAATGCGGTGCCAGAATCTGATGGAATCAGGTCCTGGCCCAATTCAAAGGTAGTTGCTGTGATGCAGTTAGTAATACGTTATAAATAGTAAATGAGTGATAATATGTATCAATAATTATTGATGGCCATCCAGATACTGCTTGTGATGTTCACGGTGAATTGAATCAGATGCAGCTGTAACTGTACTGTACTGTTATGTACTGTACTGTACTGTTACTGTGTTGTGAGGCGACCCTAGAGGGTCAGGGGGCCCCGGGGCTATTAGCCATATTTTGCCACGCTGGCTCCATATAATATGCTAATCATTCTGACACCTGTAAATCCATGCTATAAGCCTTAGCGCCTTGCTCTGCTTGTACTTGCCAACCATGGTGGCCTACTTATTAAGTGGGTAATTAATAAAATGGGAGTTAGGGGGCACACCCTTTCTCACAGCATCACGGGTCATTGCTGGGTCGAGGTAGGAGCGGGTCAGGTACTACTAGTCAACAGCGGCTGGTAGCTACACACACGGCATACACACACACAGGAGACTGGCGCACCCCAGTTCCCACATTCAATTTGGCAACCAAGACAGGACTTACTGCACTGTTCTGAGTACTACTAGTGGGTTAAATCGTGATTCAGCTTGCAACTGTTACACTGGCAGGTACTGCAATACTGTTACAGTTCTGTAATACTAGCACTGCTACTGTAACAGTTACTGTAGTATTACCAGCCTGAGGTCACCCGGTCCGGCGGTCCGTGTGACTTGACAAGACTCAGTGATCACTGACTCAGATCGAGTCAGACATTATGATAGCATTGACCTGCCAGTGGGTCAATTTTCTTGCCATGTGACCGTGACAGCCGGACCAGGTTACTCACTGACAGGCTGGCAGTTGACAGTGTGCTGCACCCTGAGTAAGGCCTCTTGCTAATGGTCTAAATGTCATTGCGCATTGCGAGGAAGGCCACCTGCCAGTGAGCGTTGAACTTAGAAGTTCACCGTCGAATTGAATGACTCAGAGCCTCTGAGCTCCTGGACCAGTGTCTGTCAGAGTCTCGGACCGATCAATATTTAAATTCACTCCGACAGTCTGATTTTCCGAGGCTGACTCAGAGGCTTGGAGTCAGACATTCGAATCCGATTCGATTGCATGATATGACATAGTATGCAAGAAAAGGCTTGTCAATGAGGCAAAGTGCTACTAGACGTACCAGTAGAACTTGGGCTACTTATGATAGTAGCCTCTGAGTCAGCTATTGGTAAGCCGTACCGTCACGGTAACGCTTGCAAGCGCTTGAATCCAAAGATCCGATCCCAAAGTCTATTAGTAAGTCGGACTTGTCCGTCCGAGTCGAAATCCATAATGGCCAAATTGAATGCAATATTCATATGCCATGGATTCAGAATCGAATTGAATTTTATTATGGAAGTTCAGGTTGAACGCCATTGGGGTAGTACTCTCAGACTGGCAGTTTCAACAACGTTTTACTCTGAGTCTCACTCTGACTGAATTTGCGCGATGCAATCTTGACCGACCTCACTATTATAGTGTATTGTATATAATATATACTTCGTAACTTCGGCTTATTAAGCGCAATGCTCGACGGTCCCGTCTGGGCTTTCAAAGAACTTCTTGGAGTTTGGGGTCCGAGTCGCAACTTAAATCGCCGATGGGCTGAGCAAGGCCAACTCGCCCGCACCCGCCGGGCCAGTGGCCTCCAGGACTCCGGATTCAACGCTGCAGCGGCTGCCACTGAGTGCTTGAAAAGTCACTGTGTGCGCCCAGGTGTAACTGTCACCGTGACAGTTACAGCAACTTTAACAGTAACTGTTGTGCCAGTGGTCGGTACGACTCGGTAGACTAAGTACATTTGTCAATGCATTCAATGTTCAACTTGGTACTACGTGTCGTACAGCCCTCAGTGAGTTCCTGTGTCATACAGTACAGTAACTGGACTACACTCAGTCTGTGTCGTAGTACTGTTGAAAATAACAGTTACCGAGATGCATTGTACCACCGCCGAAAACACCCGGCGGGCGCAAACGAGTAATTGTCAGAAGTCAACGAGTCCAATGCTCGAGCAAGTAGTACTCTCAGAGACACTGTTTGGCAAGAGTGTTCAAAGTGTGCAAGGAAAGGGATCAGACTTCAAGTTGTTGTAGCATTTTCAAAGTTCAAGCATGATGACATCGTATTTGAATCCTTCAAGTTGCTGATACTATTAAGACCAAGTCTTCTGGAACTCAGTATTACTATGCATCGTGATGGCAACTTGAAGCTACTAGCAGTGCGTGGCCGTCATGTTTGGTCCTCAACATGCATCAGAATCTGATGTAAAAATTTACAAATTTGCGCGACGGGCAAGTCGAACAGACTGACTGAGTCTGGTACGACTCGGAGTCTGCCAGTGCCCTCGTCGACCGAACCAGATCCAAAAATCATATGATACTACTTCGGAGTTGCTGTTACAGTAACTGTAACAGTAGTAGAATTAGTCGTAGGATAACTTGAAGGCTGCGCTCTCTTTGACTACTTCGCTGCAGATGGCCCACTGGCAGGAGTTGTCACAGCGGGTCACGTCTTACTTGGCTGCGCCGCGCCCCCGGGCCAGTCTCTCGTGGTGGAGCTCTCCAAGTTGAAGTGGGCTCAGAGGCAACGGGGGAGGAGGGCCCGTCTGAGTCTTCAAGTTGTCCGTAGGTAGCTTTGTGAGTGTTTGTGTACTGTAACGCTCGAGACGTCCGGAGTCCCAGCGAGGAGAGCATGCACGAGCTCACTTGGCAAGAGCATAGTATGATATTACGTGTTGTGTACATACAGTATATTACTATATAGTATACGATGTTTGGTCATAGGGATTCCGCCCCTCAAGCGGATTCCGAAGTACATGAAGCGGTGGCGGCATTCAAAATTTGAATGGTTGTTGTTGAGACACTTTCAGACTGTCACACGACGTGTAGATTCGTACAGCAAGCTTCAACTGATAAGTTAGATGCCATTCATCTGGGCTTTTCGCGCCCTGAGCGAGAATTAATAAGAAGTACACAAGACTTAGTACTATAATAGTCGTACCGTGACGGTGGTAGTATAGTACATTAAAGAATGATTATCTGATTTGCTGCAGCAGTTGCGGCAACTGCCACAGTCACTGTGGTACTATTACTGTAACATAGTAAGCTTAGCTAGGCTAAGCGCATTTATTATGTGACAACTATTGTTTTTTGAAAGGTTTGAATTGCAAAAAACAGGACCTGCCAATGTATTACCAACATCGTCTGACTCAGTTTCTGTTACTGAGCTCAACTTGTTTTGTTCGGCACCACTTAACCTTAGTTTGGGCTTAGATCGGTACCACTTAACCTTAGTAGCAGTTACTGTTGTAGATAGATGCACATACATCTTAAAGTTTCGTGATTTTGAAGTTCTCTCAGTGTGACAGGTTAACAATCATCATGTAACAGTTTTGAATTTCATTTAAGAACTATACTAAGTCTTGGATGCTGCAATGAATTGAATGTACAAATTGTTAATCACAAGCAATTGTGCATTCAATTTGTTACATCTGATTCAGTTGGAGGCCTAAGCCTAGGCGTTTTGAAAATTAAAGCTAAATGGACACAGTGACTCTGCCACATGAAGACGACCGCCGCATCATTCTGTACGGCTGCAGCCATGTGGCCATATGGTAAGTGAAACGCAGTCTGCTTGAAGTTTGCATCGAGTACTGCGAGTCTCTGTCCATGGCATGTTACTGCTGCAGCTGCTAGATGCCTGAGCCTCAATTTGGCAAGTTGAACTTGAATGCTTCAAAGCGCACTGCATCAGCCTGTCAGTGAGGGCATCATCCTCCGTCACGGTGGCCCGGAAGCCCCAGGGCAGCAGGGCCTGCCAGTGGTTCAAATTCAGCATGACACAGTGACTGCATGACATTGTGCGACGCGACCGCAGCGGCTGCATGCCTGCCATGCTGACTCAAAAGATTGCGCGGGGGAGTTACTTTTACAGTAGCAGCTGGCACTGTGACAGCGCGCGATTTCTCTGCATTCACGTCACGGCGCCAAGCAACTTGCATTCAGGCAAGCCAACTGCGGTAGCAATCATCTGGCGTGATTGCCAACCTAAAGTTCAACGGTCAAGTTGAAGCCTCTGAGAGCTCTGAGCCTCCAGGCGCATCCATACAAATTGATCGAAGTGATCATGATGATGCCTGGGTGCGTCCTTTGTAAAGGAAATAAAGACAAGTGAGAGTTATTTCGCGCGCGCGCTCTTTGTTTCAAAATTCGCTGTATCACGTAACGCTGTGCTATGTTGTGTCCAGCATGATGTGATGGTGGCGACATGATTGTGATGGTGGCATTCACTTTGCGCGGCATCAGCATGTAATTAATAATATTTCGCCGCAGAGTTCAACTTGGAAGTTCGCCCAGCCTGACTGTCGTCGATTCAGCTGCATTTTGTAGTACATGGTGGAAGATCAACCTAAACTTGACCAACTTGGAGTTCAACTAAGTTGATTGTTTCTTTTCAAAGCTTTGAAGGTCACATAATGACCCACATTGTCATAGTTCAACTGATGCTGCATATGCCGCGCCTCCCTCAGATGGTCCTCAGGCTGGACCATTTGGCGATTCCTCCGGTTGTATTTTCACCTAGGTACTTCAAATTGCCAGACGTCTGAGCGATGCATGCCCATGATGGTCCACCGATGCGATCTGGTTGAGGATGCATTTGCACCTATTTTTTATTCGTCAGACGAAGAACTTCAAGTTCAATGCAGTAGACAATGCAAAAAAAGCCCTGTACACTGTCAGCTACCGCACATGGCATTGCATTGCACAGTGTACCCTCAGTGATTGTCAATGAGAACTCAGAGTCTGTGCATGCACGCTGACTCCGAATGCACGTGCGTCTGACACCGAACCGGCCACCTGGACAGTCCAGTCTGAGATGCATCTGATGCCATCTTCAGTGTATGATAGCGTGTCATCAATGATTGAGTGCACGATAGAACTGTTACACTCAGTCTGTCAGTGACTGCACGCAACTGTACCATCATGGCCCAGTTGCGCAGCATCTGAATCAGGGTCAGATAATCATTGTGAATTGAGCCTTGAAGTTCGTAAACATTCACTGTGTGTAGTACTTGAGCTGATGATAAACCTCTATTGGGATTGGAGGGTGCCAACAATTCAAAACTTCAAGCCCACATGCGTTCCTCTTGCACCTCACTGGCACATGCTTCACACACTCGCCGATTACTGACAGCAAAACTGTAGCTCTTTGCACGCTAATGGATGATTGTCAGCACTGTGGCGTAATAGATGCATTAAGTGTAGACACAGTAACTTCCCGAATACAGGAAGTACCACACATATCACATAGCTGGCGCCGCACTGCACATCTCTGGAGAAAGTATGTTACAACGCCCGCCAGAGGCCAGATCTTAAAGGCAAGCCCTTGGGGAAAAAAGTGCAGCACGGTTCTTGTTCAATTTAAATGGCAGAATTGTCAAGTGCAGACTGGCGGATGAGAAAATGGTGCGCTCCCGAGACAGCCGATCTGAGTGGATGAACTGCGTGGTCAACAAAGTGACTGGCAAGACCACAATCTCACCAGCTTCCGAGGATCAAGTTTTACTGATGCCTTGATCTGAACATCAAAGGCACGACACAGTTTTAAAGCCACCAAAAGTTATCAGTCAAGGCTTGCATTGAATTTGCTGTAACATTAAGGGCCGCCTGTGTGAGAGCACCAACGGCGGCAGCCAGCTGCCCACTAGTAGGCTGTGGTGCAAAGCTGCCAGCACAATGCGTGGGCAGCTTACACTACAACAGCCGATGCTTCTCCGGGCTGGGGGGCGGCGTGCGCGCGCAAAGCGTCGAGCGACCGCGCAAAACTGCAGCCGCTGCGATGGCGGCTGCGCAAACAACCGCGGTGTACCTGTGTACCACCCAGGGCCTGGCAATAGTCGCCATGCCTGGCGCAATACCTTGTGCTGCATGCAGGCAGCTTGGACCACTCTATGAAGCGCCGTGCACACGCCCTCTACCAATGGACATTGCCTGTATGGTGGTCCCCCCCCCCTTCCCCCCCCCCCCCCCCCCCCCCCGCGCGCCGCAGCTGCGCCGTCACGGCGGCAGCTGCGAGCAGCAGTGCTCCAAGGGTATGCCTCTAATAAGTGCAGTCACTCACTGACAGCCTATCGCGCACGCGCGGCGTCCTGCTCTGGCGCCGCCTCTATGAGCTGGGTGGGAGTGCCGTAGTAGGTCGCTGTCCGACGCCTCCCGCCAGGTCGTATACAGCCTGCTCGATCGCGCACGACACAGCGAGACAGCAGCGCCGCAAGAGACAGCTCTAGAGAGGTGTGTATGAAGTCCGGGCTGGCTGTACTGTAAGGTGTGGCCGTTTGTGGACGTCTCTTTTCCCACGCTCTCAGTGTGCCAGGATTTCAAACCGCACTTGTTTCTCGGTAAGTACGCAGGCACTCATTGACTAATTGAAGCGTGACGCAGGCTTGAAAATATGCCAGAGTTATGGGATAGCAGCCGCAGCACTCTATCTGCATGATCGCAACCGCGGCACCGTCAGGCTGACAACAACCAGTTCAGTGCACATTCAGCAGCGCATCACAACATGAATGATATGGTGATCCCGCGAGGCGAGCAATTTGAACTTGAATTGACCAGCATCATGGAGCCCAGCTGTCACTGCTGCGCTGTGACAGTGCAGCGGGGGACGCACTGATTGCGGATGCTAATGTGACAGTGCAGGGAGGGACGCACTGATTGCGGGTGATATTTCAAAAGGCAACAGAGTGTGCTGCATTGAGATCACATGCTCACGCACATTGTCGCGCATTCTGGCACTGATGTTGCAAGGTCAAGTCATCGAGCAGTTGGATGTTGCGATTTGCAATTAGTCGCACAAACAGGTGTATTAGTCTCATTCTGCTTCAATGCTGTGGTAACGCCGCGTTTGCGCTGCCGATCGCGCTCCACACGAGACAGCAAAAAAATTATGCCAGCAATGTGTGTGCAACACGCTGCACTTCACAGTGTACTTGCACGGAGAGCCGGCTGTTTTGCGCCAGAGAACGAGCCAAAACACGTGCACCACTTCCGCTAAAATTGGCAGTTTTTGTCAGCTGCCCGGACACCAGCTGCACTGCACCCCGCAGCGCTCCAATTCCCCGCATGCTGTCACAGTGATGCGCACGGCTACCACTACTTTGCACCGTGGCAGCGGGAAGCGGCCAGGAGTTCGCAGTGCGCAAGACGGCAGTGGCGTTGCGGAAGAGGCGCACATGCATGCCGCATGCGACAACGTACACGTCACCGACCACTCCACAACACAGCTTCCGCGCTGTGCGCGAGACGGCGATGGCGGCGCGACAGTGGGGCGTGCGCACGCGGCGGTGCATCACATGTGCCAATGTTAACAAAACCGGTTGTCATCACCTCACAGAATGATTGCCATTGCGCGCGCGCCCGCGCGCAATGCACGCGACAATCTTACATACTGTACGCACTGACAATGATTTCGCAGCGCGGCTCGCGCACATGACACACGCAGAGTCCATCTGTGCTGCTCTGGGCCCCTTTTTGTTTGCCGGCATGTGAGCTGCCGCCAGCTGTGCACTGCCGCCCGTCATGTGCAGCGGTGGCCGCGGCGCGCATGCACGGTCGCCGATGACGCGCAAGACGGCTACGACGTGTGGCAGAATTCGGCTGGCAGCACGCGCGCGCACGCACCTGCAGCGCCGCCAGCGCCAGCGCGTCCGCCTCCCCCATGGAATTAGGGCTGAAATTAGACGGCGCGCGCACGTCGCTGATGACGCGCGCAAGACGACGACGACGTCTGGCAGAATTCGGCTGGCAGCGCGCGCACGAACCTGCAGCGCCACCAGCGCCAGCGCGTCCGCGTCCGCTAGCCTACCAGCTAGTACTCTGCTACAGCTGTGTGCCTAGTCTTGCTGGTCGGTGCCAAGCAAGGAGTGATGCACATGCTGCTGCGATCCCAGACTCTTCGCAAGCACTAAATAACTTCACACTCTTCCCCGTATGCGACCCGCGCGCGTGCACGCACCTGCAGTGCCGCCAGCGCCAGCGCGTCCGCCTCCCCCTGCGTCGCCGCCTCCGCGTACACGCGCACCGCGTCCTCCGTGCCGCTGGGCCGCACGAAGCAGCGCCCGCGCGGGTCCAGCGCGTGCGCCTCCGCGTTCAACCGCGCCTGTGCGCAGTCGCAAGCGCAGAAGCAGAATGTGAATGCGGAAACTGTTGTGTTTTTTTAATCTGTTCTTCGGCAGTGCAGCGAGAGATGAGTGCCGCAGGGCAGCGTGCAGTCCAATAACGAAGCAGCGCCCGCGCGGGTTCAGCGCGTGCGCCTCCGTGCTCGACCGCGCCTGTCAGCGAGACGCATGCGGGCAGTCGTAAATGCAGAAGACGAATGTGAAGCCTGCCAGCGAGGCGCGTAGCTGCAGTCGTGGATGCGGAGACTCAATTGTGTGTTTTTCGGCAGCGCAGAGAGAGATACATGAGGGACGGGCAGCGCGCAGTCGAATAACAAAGCAGCGTTCCGCGCGGGTCTAGCGCGTGCACCTCCGCGTTCAATCGCGCCTGCCGGCGAAACGGGGTCCAATAAATATTGCTTTAAGTCACAGCACTCGCAGTTGTGTAATACAGCACGAGACAACGCGTGAAAGCGTGGTCCAGCAGCTACTGCAGGGTTGGCGGCGCAAGCGCGCGCGTTTCGTCCGCGGTGTCGGCGCATCAGTTGCAACCAAGTACCTCTAAACCCAACAGTTACCATAGTACAACCATAACAAACAACATGTGAGCGCATAATTACGCAACTATGCGCGTGTGAGCGCAGAATTACGCAGCTAAGCGCGTTTCGTCCGTCCGCAGTGCAGCGCACCACGCTCCTGTCAGCGCGTCGGTTGCAACAATGTACCCCTAAACCCCAACAGTCACAGTTACCGCAGTACACCACCACTACAAGATAATACGTGGGTGCACATGCCCCACTGCAACTATTACTTCCATAGTACAACACAACACAAAGACAGCACGTGAGCGCGTGATTTCGCAACTTCGCGCGTTTCGTCCGTCCGCGGTGCAGCGCACCACGCTCCCGTCAGCGCGTCAGCCGCAATTATAGACCTCTCAACCCAACAGCCACGGATACCATAGTACTTCAAGTACAACACAATATCAAGACAACACTTGAGCGCATGGTCACAGTGAATTGTATACATACCTGCAGGTTTGGCGGCGCAAGCGCGCGCGTTTCGTCCGCAGTGCAGCGCACCACGCTCCTGTTGGCGAGTCAGTTGCAACAATGTACCCCTAAAACCCAACAGTCACAGTCACCGTAGGACACCACTACAAGATAACACGTGAGCGCATGAACATGGCAAGTATTAGTATGTAGTACCTGCAGGTTTGGTGGCGAAAGCGCGCGCGTTGCGTCCGCTGTGCAGCGCACCACGCTCCTGTTGGCACGTCAGCCGCAATTATGGACCCCTAAAACCCAGCAGTCACGGTTACCATAGCACTTCAAGTACGACTTAAAAGACAACATCTGAGCGCATGGTCACGGCGAATTTTACACATACCTGCAGATTTGGCGGCGCAAGCGCGCGCATTTCGTCCGCGGTGCAGCGCACCACGCTCCTGTCGGCGACGCGCAGCTTCGCCTGCAGCACGCGCAGCACACAACACAAAGCAGCGCGGGTCACAACAACGCTCGCCACAGCCGCTGAAGCTCTGATTCTCAGTGTAAGAGACTTGATCAATATTCAAATCTTTGATTTGAAACCTATCGTCGTGACACTCACAGCATCGCCTGAGTGAATTGCGTTGCCCATGACGTTGAAATTGCGAATGCGCTTCCGGTCATCACGAGCCCCAACCCCAACCCTAACCCTAACCTACCAATAACCCTAACAAAGACACTAACGCACATCCCGACACCAGCCTCGACAGCAGGCTTAACGCTTGCTTCTGACCTACGTGCAGCAACGCTCCACGACTTGTTATGCGCCTCTGAACCTACGAGTCTGTGCATGTGATAATCTGGAACCTTGCTCCTCGCACGCTCTTCACTGGAGCCACGGCAGCACCAAGCGCGCAGAGCTGAGTCAGAGCACAAGCGCAGGACTTCACTACGGCGCTGCGCTCTCGTGATTGTACTGCTATGATCTGTCGCGGCGCGCACCTGACGGCTCGGCAGATCCGCGCTTGTCAACAGACACAAACCACCTCACTGAGCGTCCTTATTAGCGTTAGCACCGTCCTGAGCGCTGCCGCGGCGCGCACCTGCGGCAGATCCGCGCTTGTCGACAGACATCGAAATGAACCTTTGCGTCTCTGCCAAGGAGGTGCGGACCTCATTAACCTCACAAATAAAAAATACTTCTATGGAGATTAGCGCCAGGACCGTCCTGAGCGCTGCTGCGGCGCGCACCTGTCGGCTGGGCAGATACGCGCTCGCCAAAAGACACTGAAATCCACCCTTGCATCTCTGCCAACCTCCTTACTAAACCTCCTTATTTCCTTACTAAACCTCCTTGTTAGCGCCAGGACCGTCCTCAGCGCTGTCGCGGCGCGCACCTGGCGGCTCGGCAGATCCGCGTACATGGCGTCCCACTCCGGCAGCCCCCACTTCCGCAGCCGCAGTATCACCTCCGCCAGCAGGATGTCGCTGAAAGCGTCGCCGACAGCCTGCGGCGGCACGGCCGGAGGGCGAAGCGCGCGCAGCGCAACACGCCGGTAGAATCAGGGTTGGGGTTGGGGTACTACAATGAGTAGATGGTTTTCTTGCGTGTTTTGACACAGTACGTATTACTCTCTGGCGCGGCGCACTGGTGAGCACCCTAGGATTAGGGCTGCAGTTAGGGTACTACACTGAGTAGAGTGGTTTTCTTGCGTATTTTCTGAAGTACAGTACTGCCAAGTACTATTGCTCTCTGGCGGCACCAGAGCAGCGGGCCAGAGGGCGCAGAGCGCGCTCGCAGCGCGATGCACCGGTCAGCACCCGTACGCGCAATGAGAGCCCCAACCCTAACCCTATATGCGGCAGGTTTGTTTGGTGGTGCTGCACTGGGTGACAGAGACGCCGACAGCCTGCGGCAGCGGACCGGGGGGCGAAGCGCGGCCCACCGGTCAGTGCCCTAGGATTAGGTTTAGGGTTAGAAATAGGGTACTACGACGAGCAGATGGTTTTCTTGCTTCTTATAGTATACTTCGAAGTAGCACCATGACTCTTTGGCGGCGCCAGAGCAGAGCAGCGGGTCAGAGGGTGCAGAGCGTGCACAGCACGGCGCGCAAGTCAAGTCAGCAAGTCAAGTCAGCAAGTCAGCGCCGTACGCGTGATGAGAGGCCCGACCCTGCCTACCACAATGCGGGCGCGACATGCGCGCGCTGTGTGTTGTCTGGGCCAAGCCTTCTGAAGCCGCCTTCGGATGTGCGATGCGTGGCGCACTCGACAAGCACTGTCGTGAATGACAGCATACTCGTTTGCGTTCTCGGCCATGGTCAGAAGTTTTCAAGTTATAGTAATGGGTAATACTTGGGGAGGCGGTCGGCACTGCGCTGTTGTGCAATGTAGCATGCCTTGCAACACACGCACAACACATGACATTATGATACACTTCAACATGATATACTTGAAGTATATACTTCCATATACCTACAAGCATATACTTTGAAGCGCACACATTGCATGCATTGAAGTGCACGCATCGCATGCATATTGCCGGCATTGCGCGACTCGCTTGTCAGCCAGCTTTTCAGCACATCGGCAAAGCCAAAGCCACCGCGTCACCACACTGCCACTGCCCACCTGGTTGACCAGTTGCCGCACGTGCAGCAGCCGCTTCACCGCCAGCGCCTTGCGCCGCCGCGCCTGCTGCGCCGCTGCTGCCTGCCGCTCCACCTCCGACCCCCGCCGCGCGCGCTGCCGCCCGCCCTGCAGAGCGCGCGCGACCGAGGTATCGTGTTCAAACTTCAAACATGTTCAAACTTCAAACTTGAAGTTAAATGCAAGTCGGACTTCAGCTGTTAAGTTGCGTGATACAACACGGTAAACTTCAACTTTGCGCGGCTGCTGCCTAGCGCTCCACCTCCGACCCCCACCGCGCGCGCTGCCGCCCGCCCTGCAGAGCGCACGAGACCGACCGTCAGCGGTGTCGTGTGCACACGTCAAACTTGAAGTTAAGTCCGAGTTCAGCTGTTGTGTGGCGTTATACAACACGGTGGTACTTCACTTGTGCGCCGGCGCGCCTGCTGAGTCGCTGCTGCCTGCCGCTCCACCTCCGACCCCCGCCGCACGCGCTGCCGCCCGCCCTGGCGCGCGAGGCCTACCGTCAGCCATGTCATGAACTTCAAACTTGAAGTTAAATCAGGTGCCGCCACTGTCACAAAGTCCGAGTGCTTAGATCAAACTTCAACTTTGAAGTTATGTCACCGCTAGTAACTTGGGCGCACAGCTCCCCACGCATTGTGTAATGCCCCAAAGTCCAACACAGTGGTAGTTCAAACGCTAATGCTTGACGTCAAGGCAGCAGTGACCACGCACGAGCAGTCCAGGAGAAGGGGGGTAAACCTGTTCACTCGCCGACGCGGTGTTTGGACCAGAGCAGCTCTAAGAAGTGCATTGATGCATGCAGAAGGAGAGTCACCTGTTTACTTGCTGCTACCGCCGCCGCCTCCGCCACCGCCTCGACGCCTTGCAATTCGTGCTGCGGTCGCGACGCGGCGGCACGCGAAAAAGGGTGAGATGACCATAGGCTTTGGGGCACGAACAAGTGGGGTAGGCAGGTATCAGCGCCTTTGCGCCCAGACGGAAGCGTCACACACTGGCTTTGAAGGCCTCTGCAGCTGGCCTGCGGCTAAACTGCGCACTGCGCGTGCACACCAATGGGTTTGTGGGAGGGCGTAACTTCTGACAGTGAACCGGACCGGATCTAGATTGCAATGCTCGGCGGTGCAGCGATGGTCATAGCGGCAATCTGTGTGTACCTTTTGATAACTTCGCAGCGGCCATGATCAACAGCAGCAGCAGGGGGCAAATCGCAAGGGAGAGGGATCACATTAGTCGAGGTTCCATTGACGCGTCAAGACCCCATGCAGCCAGGCGCCGCCACCCTAAGTGTCGAGCGCGCGGCTCGGTGCCCGCGTGGGCATCGCCGATGCAGGCGCCGTGCTCACATCTCAGTACGTGTCGGCATCAGCGAAGTAACGATGTAACAAGGGTTAGGGTTAGAGAGGGTAGGTATACTGCCCCGCACTCGTGACTGCAGCGTGGAGAGTCCTTGAAGAGCACCGTGCTTTGCTGGATAATTAGTCATCTGATGGTAAGGGCTAGCGTTGGGGGTACGCATCGCTGACGCAGGCGGCGTGCTCGCGCGTCACGGTTACCCGCCGACACAACAGGCGCCGCGCGCGCGTCTCAACGCTGCCCGGCCGATACGCGTCGCGCACGGAGACCATGCACACTGCACCTGCGCTGAACAACGCCCGGACGCACGCGCGCCCCCCCCCCCCCCCTCACCTGCCGCAACAGCAGCGTGACGGCTGCGGAATCGTGCGTCTCAGTAACCGTGCCGATACGCATGGACAGAGACCACGACCCTAACCCTAACCCTAACCCTAACAACGCATGGGCCGCGCGTGCGCCTCGCTACCTGTGATACTCGGGCGCCGAGAAACCTGCGTCGAGCAAAGCCCCGGACGCACGCCCCCCCCCCCCCCCCCCCCGCTTGCCGCGACAGCAGCGTGACGGCTGCGGACTCCTTTGAGGAGAACCGTGCCGTGCCTGTCGGCTCAGTCCTTGGCGGTTACAACATGAACATCCGAAGTGAGGCTGGAGGCATGGAGCATCGTGGCGTTGGTCGAGTATCGAGGGTTGGGATTAGCGTTGAGGTGGGGGGTAGGCACATCGCCCCTCACCTGCCGTGACAGCAGCGCGGAGACTGCGGAGTCTTTGAAGAGCGCCGTGCTGTGCCCACTGGCCTTCAACGTACTTGAGGGTGAGTGTGCTTTGATGATTAGTGTTGGGGTCAATGTTGAGGGTAGATGTATGATATCGCCCCCCATCTGTCGTGACAGCAGCATGGAGACCGTGGAGACCTTGCAAGGCACCGCGCTGTGCCTGTTGCTTAAGTACCTGGACCGCAGGATGAGTGCTTTTAGAAGTTACAAGTCGCCCTCACGTGAGGGTTTAGGGGTGAAGGTAGGTAGGTATTGCCCCTCACCTGTCGTGACAGCAGCGTGGACACCGCGGAGTCCCTGAAGAGCACCGTGCCGTGCCAACTGGCCTACAAGTACTTGAAGGTACATGTGCTTTGAGAGGGTTAGTCTTGTGGTCAATGATGAGGGTAGCTATATGACATCGCCCCTCACCTGTCATGACAGCAGCGTGGAAACTGCAGAGTCCTTGAAGAGCACCGTGCCGTGCCCGTTGGCCTACAAGTACTTGAAGGTGGGTGTGCTTTAAGAGGGTTGAAGTGAGTCTCGATGAGGGTATGTAGGTATGTATTGCCCCTCACCTGTCGTGACAGCAGCGTGGAGACCGCAGAGTCCTTGAAGAGCACCGTGCCGTGCCCGTTGGCCTCAAAGTAGACGCCGACGTCGTAGCGCAGCGCCTCGTGATGCAGGAACTTGACGCCCGTCGCAGCAAACGCCACCTGCGCGTGACGCAGCAGCAGTTACACTGTTGAAGTACGCGCGTGGTTGAAGTTTGGTTGCGGCAACAAAGGCCTCTGGCTCACAGCACCAGCGGGCGCATCTGGCTCTATAATAGAAGTATAAAACGCATCACATAATCACAGATATTTCTGTAAATAGTCGTAGCGCAGCGCCGCGTGATGCAGGAACTTGACGCCCGTCGCAGCAAACGCCACCTGCGCGGAACCGCAGCAGATTTGCTGGTTGAAGTATAGATGCACTTGAAGTTTGGTGGGGCCAACAAAGGCCTCTAGGTCACACCAGCACTGGGCGCATTAGGCTCTGATAAAACGCATCACATAATCACAGACATTTCTGGAAGTGTTGTAGCAGCGTGCTCACAAAAAAGAGTGCCCCGCCCCGGACCCTGACCCTAACGGCTGCTTCACCTCAAACCAACAGGACTTGCCCCATGGGCTTGAACATCAACACGACGGTACACGCAACATGCGTCAGCGCTCAACGAGCAACGGGCGCGCAGCTGCCAACCTTAATACCGTCAGCCTTGACGAACGCAGTGGACGCCCCATTCCCGTTTACTGATACTGCTCACCACAATCTAGCTATTGTTGTGATGTTCACTGTAGCAGTTCATACGTGTCATACAAGTTTCGGAGGTCAAAACGGGCGCGGCCGCTGACCTTGATGCCATTAGCCTTGACGAACGCATCGGACGCACCATTGGCGGTAACTGATACATCTATGGCTCACCATAATCTAGCGCTGCTCAAGAATAGCAGGTCACATGTGCCGTGCAAGTTTCGGCGGTCAGAAAAACAGGCGTGGCGCTGCTCACCTTCATGCAATTGGCCTTGAGGAACGCAGTGGAGGGCCCGTTCGCGTTAAGTGAAACTTTTACATATGGCTCACCATACTGTAGCTACTGCTGTTGCGTGCAAGAATAGCAGGTAACATGCGCCGTACAAGTTTCGGCGGTCAAAAAAACAGGCGCGGCACTGCTGATTTTGATGCCATTGGCCTTGAGGAACGCGGTGGATGCCCCATTCGCGTTAACTGTATTACTCACCACAATCTAGCTATTGCTGTTTTATGATAAAAATAGCACATCACATGTGCCATAGAGAATTTGGTAGTAAGGCGGTCGCTGACCTTGATGCCATTGGCCTTGAGGAACGCGGTTGACGCTCCATTCGCGTATGCCGT
The DNA here is from genome assembly GCA_017506865.1 of Tribonema minus. Classification (NCBI taxonomy): domain Eukaryota; class Xanthophyceae; order Tribonematales; family Tribonemataceae; genus Tribonema; species Tribonema minus. The sequence goes on from JAFCMP010000191.1 coordinate 61,960, forward strand.
CTGCACCACGGCCATGCTCAGGCGGTGGTGCAGCCCCGCCGCCGCGAGCTCCTCCTGCAGGAACGTCGCGACGAGCGCTGCCATCTTGTCGCCGTCGAGCAGGTGCCACACGCCTGTTGCACGCGGCAGCAGCGTAGTTAGCATCAGCATCTATCTTGTCTGTACGCTGCGGCGCACCGCAGGCGCATGGCCGCTTGGTTTGCGTTGTGCATACTTCAAAGTGCATGAGTACTCCAGAGCGTTGTGCTGTTTGTCGCCGTCGAGCAGGTGCCACACGCCTGTCGCGCACGCAGCAGCAGCGGCAGCAGCAGCGCAAAACTCAGTCCGAGGGCTGCGAGAATACAGTGACGGTTCAATAAGGCATCAGTGCTCAGTGCCTCTGCGAGCTTCTCCTGCAGGAACGTCGCCACGAGCGCTGCCATCGTGTCGCCGTCGAGCTGGTGCCACACGCCTGTCGTGCGCGAGCAGCAGCAGCAGCAGCAGCGCAGTGTTCGTTGCAAGCTTCCATCTAGAGATTGTCCACTGTAGCGCTGCACGATGGCGGCAGCGCCAGCCTGTGCGCCTGCGCGTGATGGCGCGTGACGCACGCGCGCGTGACAGAGCGATGGGTTCAACAAGGCATCAGTGCTCAGTGTTGTCGCCGACGAGGAGGTGCTGCGTGACTGTCGCGCAGCAGCAGCGTCCGTGGGCCGCGATGTTGCATTGCGAGATAGCCGGCCATGCACGCGCCTGCCTCACGCACGTACGCAGGGTTACGATTGGAGTTAGGGCTTAATGATAGGGTTAGGGTCACCGCGGTACGCAGGCCGCCGCCGCATCAGCGTCAGTGCCAGCCATAACTGCATCACAACGTGCACGGCACGGCTGCTCGTCGCGTTATGCATGTCTTCAATATTGTACGGCGGAGTACCGCTCGGATGTGTCTTTGATATGTGTGGCGGATAATGTGTGTGCTACGCCATCTTGTCGCCACCGAGCGGGTGCGACGCGCCTCACGCGTGTGCGCGCAGCACAGTGAGCACCTCATGCAGCGAGCAGTTCAGTTCATGAAGTGTGCGGTTCAGTTCATGGACTCTTAACGGACATCAGCGCCAGGCTGTTGTATTCTTGTACTTAAAAAGTATTTATAAAGGGTGTATGTGCTGCAAAGCCTGCTTTTGAAAGTACCTCAAAGGAGGCACACTTCGAAGTGCGTACACTTGACAGTACTGTAGATGCAACTACAGACTTGTTCCTTCTGCATAATTTCTACCTATATGCACATGACAACACTCACTGCTACTGTCAAAGTAGTGATACGCCAGCCTGTTGGCACCAACCGCCCAGTATACTCGACAGTAGCCGCAGGTACAGTCCCTGCTGCAGAATACTACGTACTGTGGAGCAATATCATACTTCGCAGTAGCACTCACCGCTGCTGTCAAAGTAGTGGTACACCAGCCTGTCGGCGTCGCCGTCGAGGCTGCAACATCGCTTGCCTGCGGCAGCGACCGTAGGGCACCAACCGCAAGTCAGCTCACTCACAAGTCACGATACGAGTCTCAGCGTCCTTTGAGCTGTTGACTGTGAAAAACACATGCTATATATCATACTCCACCAAAGTTGCCGACGTCCATGCGCACCTAGTCATCGGAGTGAGCAACAGCGCTGCTCGGCGCACCGCAAGTGAGTCCCACTCGAATTCCGACGTAGCAATGCCGCCCTCCCGGACGCTGACGTGCACGGGGTGCGCAGCAGTTCTAGGTCATGCGGCCGCACGTGGTGCGTCAACTTCGCTGCCGCCTCGTACGCCGAGCAAGCTCATACGGCAAGCTCGTACGGCCGCATGACCTGGAACTGCTGTTGGAGCACGTATGGGTATGTACGCTCGCAGGTATGTGGTGCATCAACTTCAACTGACGGCGCCGCCGAGCGCTTCCATCGCTCGACGCAACAGAGGCAGGCGAGCCGACGCAGCAAGCAGCAGAACACGGGGCTTCAAGGTCGTACAGCAGTTCAAGACATTCGGCAAGCAGCAGTGCTCACCGTTGTCGCGCCCCGCGACAAAGCCGGCCGGCGGCCGCTGCGTCTTCTGCGCGTGCTCCGCGCCGCAGTTGAGGTTGAGCTCGCCGTCTGTGCCGGCATTGCGGACCTGCGCGCAGCAGCAGCAGCGTCAGCAGCGCTCAGCAGCTGCGCTTTGACTCGCTTCAGAAGCGGCCCATGAGTGAGTAAGTGAGTGAGGTTGAGCTCGCCGTCCGTGCCGTCATTGCGGACCTGCGCGCAGCATCAGCAGCGTCAGCAGCGCTCAGCAGCTGCGACTCGACTCGCTTCAGAAGCGGCCCATGAGTGAGTGAGTGAGTGAGGTTGAGCTCGCCTTCCGTGCCGTCATTGCGGACCTGCGCGCAGCAGCAGCAGCGTCAGCAGCGCTCAGCAGCTGCGACTCGACTCGCTTCTGAAGCGGCCCATGAGTGAGTGAGTGAGTGAGGTTGAGCTCGCCGTCCGTGCCGTCGTTGCGGACCTGCGCGCAGCGGCAGCAGCGCTCAGCAGCTGTGACTCGACTCGCTTCAGAAGCTGCACATGAGTAAGTGAGTGAGGCTAAAAGGGCGAGGACAGCGCTCAGCGCCGCAGTGCCGCCATCCAGCACAGATGGGCACTGTTCCGCAAGGCAACCTCAACTCAGGCAGTCGTGTCCGGCACTCGTGTTCGCAGCTGTGACTCGACTCGCCTCAGAAGCGGCTCATGAGTGAGTGAGTGAGTGAGTGAGGCTGAAAGGGTGAGGGCAGTGCTCAGCGCCGCAGCAAGCCTGAACAATGGGACGGTGTACTGCAAGAACACGCTGCCCTCTCCACGAGCAGCCTCGCCTTGCAGTCGAGCCGAACCTACGATGAGGGTAGGCAAAATTCCAATGAAATGGGATGCACACGGCAAAAGGCCAGTTGCTCACCCGCTTCAAGATAAACGCGGCGCTGAACCGGACCGGATGTACTCCAACATAATCAGGCACCTTGAGGTACACTGTATGTATACTGCAAAATGATGCCGCATCCTGCGCGCGCGCGCTGAGCCTCACCTCGCAGTCGAGCTGTCCGTCGCACGCCGCTTCACAACAAACGCGGCGCTAAACCAGACATGATGTGCTTCAAAACAATCCAACATCTTGAGGTACGACGCACAAATACTGCGAAATGATGCCGCCGACTGCGCATGCGCGCGGCCTCACCTCGCAGTCGAGCTGGCCCTCGCACGCCGCCACGGCGTCGCGCAGCATCGCCACCTGCGGAGCGTCGCCGCGCAGCACGGACCATCGTTATGTTGCGCGCATCATCATCTGTGGTCGTTGAATCAAAGCGCGCGGCATCGCGCGCTCACGTGCGCTGCAAGGCTCAGCGCTTCAGTGCAGCTTCGCGGTGCATCGTGCACTATGGGTGAGCGCCTTCTGCAGTGTAGGGATGTTGCACAGGCGTCGCGCGCAGCGAGACCACGGCCGCTCCTCCCGACCGTGAAGAGTCTGGCGGATGCTACGTCAACTGTGTGGACGCCAAGTGTCGATGAGGCCATGTTTGCTGATCAGCAACAATGTCATCGTGGATCCTGCTTCAAATCCGCCGTCTCCCGTCACCGTCGCGATACAAATGTGGGACGCGACATGATGGTGGGTGACGCTGTGCGTGCATGAACGAAAAATGGGATAAATGTTGTTGAGGTTCGCGCTGGCAGGACAACCGCGTAGTTCAACTATCATACGACACAAGAGAGCACACAACTTCAACTTCAACTCGGCGCCCTGATGCCTCTGACAAAACCGTGTCCGCAAGCACGGAAGCTGCCACAACACGTGGCGCGTGTCATCGCTGCGACGGACTGACGCATCGATATTGATGAAGTTGAAGTTGCTGCCCGCGTGGTCAAAAGCGCCCCTTGCGGTGAGCTCGGGGGTGGCATGGTACAAAAAGAAAGGCGCCTGTGGTCGAAATCGAATTGCCGCCGCAACTGCTAGCGTCAATGATCTTATGCAATAGAGCGCTGACGCCGCAGCAGCTCGCGGCGCAGGCGCCGCCGCCCGTCGCCACGGCGCATAGCCTTCGGAGCGCTGACGCTGCTCGATGCGCAACGGCTGTAGCCGCCACGCTGATGCTCCACTGATGCTGCTGTTTCAGCCAGGAGCGCGCACACCGTCCGGGGTGCTCGCTACAGAGGTGCTGCATACTACTTCAAGTGGTATCTACGCGCGAAACGTCTCACCGCGGCGGATGCACGCGGCGCCGCCGCCGCCGTTGCGGGGCGCGGCACAAGGCGCGCTGCATACTACACGCGTACATTTCGCAGCGGCTGATGCGCGACGCAGCCGCTACCGCAGCAGCGATCCTCAACTTGCCTTCTTGGCGCCCACGCTACCGCAGCGGGCACCAGGTGCGCTGTATACTACACTCGTTACATCACACTCCATCCACTCGTACATCGCCCCGCGGCGGATGTACGCGCTGCGGCCGTTGCCGCAACGGCAGCCGTGCGACTCGCCTCCTTGGCGCCCACGCTACTGCAGCGGGTATGAGGTACATCGTATACTACACTCGTACATTAAACTTGCACTAATTACATCTTGCCGATGCGGACATGCGCGGCGCCGCCGCCGCCGCTACCGCAGCAGCGCTCCTCGGCTCGCCTTCTTGGCCCCCACGCCGTTGGCGGGGTCCACATACACGGAGTGCGCACACCAACGGGGTGCTCGCTACGAGGTGCTACATTCGCTTCATCTTGCCGCGGTGGAAATACGCGCCGCCGCGCCGCCGTCACTACCGCAGCAGCGCTAAACTCGCCTTCTTGGCGCCCACGCCGTTGGCGGCGTCCACGTACAGCGTCGTCGGTCCCGCCTCGCTGCCGCCGATGCCGAACCACCCGCGCGAGTTGCGCCGCGCGAGCGTCGCGTCGTCCACCGCGTCCGCGAGCTGGTCAAAGCGCGTCAGCAGATGAGGTTGAGAACTCTGGTTCTGTTTTAAACGAATCGCAGTTGGCGAGCTGGGTCAAAGAAGCGCGTCGCACACGGGGCGCGTCTAGGTAGGTCAGCAAACGAAGTTGAAGATGTTGATTCCTTACTTGTGGAAATGAAATGCAGTCGTCGCGTCGTCCACCGCGTCCGCGAGCTGGGTCAAGGAAGTGCGTCACCGCCGCGGCCGCGAGTGCAAGTTGTGGCCCAGGTTGACGGCATCTGTGAGCTGCACATGCACTTTGACACAGTGAAAATGTGAGTAACTGAGTCAGTTTATTCCGCATTTGTGGTTTGTACCATATGGCGGAGACCTTCCTTGATGTCCGTGCCGCACACGGGGTGCAGGCAGGTTGTGACGCGGCCGTTCAGCCAGATGAGCGGCGCAGCGCCCTGAACATTTGAGGTACATGGGCAAGCGGGTGAGACCGACTGACAACGCGCAGAGCGCCCCTGGGGTACCGACTTATGGCAGTCACGGCGGTTGCGAACACCACGCACGCACCTCCGCGAACGCCGACGCGACCATCTTGAAGTAGCCGCCCTCGCCGCTATGGCGAGACATTTGCTGTGTTGTTTGTGCCCTGCCTGCTAACCCTAACCCTAACCATAACCCTAACCATAACCCTAACCCTAACCCTGTACAAACCACGCACCTCCGCGAACGCCGGCGCGACCATCTTGAAGTACCGGCTCACGGCAGTTACGGCAGTTACTCACCTCTGCGAACGCCGACGCGACCATCTTGAAGTAGCCGCCCTCGCCGCGCCACTCCGCGCGCCCCCAGTATGGCCCCCCACCGCGCTCCGCGTTCGCCATGCGCACGCAGTGGTGCAGCTGCGGCGTCGTCAGCTCGCCGAGGTCGCGCGCGGCGCCGCCGAGCAGCGCCACGCCCTCCTCCGCGAGCGCCTGCGCGTGTGGAGCGTGAGTCACCGGATTTTTGAGGCTGCAAACGAATCGCGTGGAGGCGCCAGCGCAACACACGGCATATTTGGGCCCAGTCGGGTTGCGTACAGCGCGGTGATGTGTGTCACGCGCGGTGCCGCCGAGCAGCGCCACGCCCTCCTCCGCGAGCGCCTGCGCACGCGGCGCGACGTGAGGGCTGCTGTCGACCACATACTCCAAAGCATAGAGTTATGAGCCGGTCCCCCAAACCGTCTGAATTGCAGCCGGGGTAGCTCACCGACCGTCTAAGCCGTCTAAGACGGAACTTGGTGAGTGCTACCGTCTTTGACCGTCTTTGCCGTCTTAGCCGGTTGAGCCGGTCAGCCAGCTTATCAATCAGAAGCGAATTAACCCCTTTCGCCTACCCCGATCAGCGAAGCACGCTACCAATCCCCCATGCTGCATGCATCCTGCTCACAAGAGCATCAAAAAACCAAAGTTAGTTCAACTTTTAAACTTCAACTTCCAGTTGAAAAAAGAGTTGTGGAGCTTTGAATGAGCTTGTGCTTGCTTGCTACCAGCGGCGGCGGCATCAGCATTCGTGCCTTCACATCATACGTGAGCCACATGACTGCTGCTGCATGATATAAGCCGTGCCAGCCATTTCTGAAAAAGCCGGAAAAGACGGTCCCTCGAGATTCCGTCTTTTCGGCTGCGCCGACTAGCCGGAGCCGAGCCGGTTCAGACGGTTCCGGCTCATAACTCTACCAAAGCACCGTTGCGGTCAGCTCGCCGGGCACATCCGCCAGCGCCTGCACGCGCGGCGCGCGTCACCTCTGGGCCGCACATCAGTGGCAAACAGCGCCGCGACGATGAGTGCGCACGTCCCGCGGGTGCGACGACACACGGTGCGGCGCGTAGCACCTGCGCGGCGGTGTTACAGCGCGCCCAGCCCCGCTCGCGCGTCTGCAGCCGATGCGCACGTACTACATGCCCCATGCCGCGAGCGCCCGCGGCGTGCGCACGCGGCCGACGCAGCAGGCCTCGCCGCCTCAGGCCGGACGCGACCCGAGCATCCACTGCCGCCGCACAAGCGCGGGGCGCTGTCGCCGCGTGAGCGCCCACACCTGTGCCGCAGTGCTCCGACCCTTGAGGCACACATACATACATACGTCCGTAGGCTGAATGGACAGGGGGCGCCGCCAGCTGCTGTGAGCGAAGTCGATGCCGTCGCCGAGCGAGGGCGGGGAGCCGTGCGCCGCAGTGCTCCGACCCAGAGCCATACATGCACGTATACTACGCAGTACCTACATACCCACCTGCAGGTGCGGCCCGCTGGCGCGCGTGTCGCGCGCGATCAGCACCTCCGGCCCGCGCGCCCCCTGCGCCGCGTCCCCCTCCCCCCCCCCATTGAGCCGCCCGAAGAACGGCGGCATCTTGCACGTCGTCTGCTCCGACAGCGGCAGCGGTATGCCCTCGCGCGCGGCGATGGCGGCGATGACCTGGCGGCGCGGGCGATGTGGCAGCGCTCAGTGGCAATTTCTTAATTATTGTCTTCAAGATGACGTTTCACCTTCAGTGGGTTAGTGTCATCTTGAGGGTGACTCAGTTTTACCTTCACTGCAGTCATACGCGCTACGTACTTCATTATGTGTGCTCCGACAGTCGGTGCGGCAGCACGTACAAGCAGCAGTGCCCTAGCGATGCGACAGTTATCGGTGGGGACTCACAAACGCCAGTCGGTGCGGCGGCGCGTTCGCCAGCTCCTCCGCGGCGGTAGTATGACTCAATGACTCATCACGCAGCAGAGTCCTGGAGGCGCGCAGCAGCACGCTCAGCGGCGGCGATGTACAAACGCCGGACTGTGTCGCCGGTCGGTGCGGCCGCACGTACAAGCAGCAGTGCCCTAGAGGTGCGGCAGTTGAGTGGCGGGGACTCACAAACGCCAGACAGTGCGGCGGCGCACTGGCCGTCTCCTCCGCGGCGGCACTATGACTCAATGACTCAATGACTCATCACGCAGCTGTGTCCGAGCGGTGCGCTCACAACTCATCACGCAGCTGTGCCCTAGAGGCGCGGCATTTGAGCGGCGGGGACTCACAAACGCCAGACGGTGCGGCGGCGCGTTCGCCAGCTCCGCAATGACTCGACTCATCACGTCCTCAATGACTCGACTCATCACGCAGCAGTACCCCTAGAGGCGCGGCAGTGAAGCGGCGGGGACTCACAAACGCCAGGCGGTGCGGCGGCGCGTTCGCCAGCTCCTCCGCGGCAGTACTATGACTCAATGACTCAATGACTCAACTCATCACGCAGCAGTACCCTAGAGGCGCGGCGGTTGAGCGGTGGGGATGGACTCACAAACGCCAGGCGGTGCGGCGGCGCGTTCGCCAGCTCCTCCGCGGCGCCCTCCCACGCGCGCTCCAGCATCCCGCCGCCCGGGTCCACGAGCTTGACGCCGTTGTCGCCCGCGGCGTTGTGCGACGCCGTCACCGCAATGCCCACCGCCATCCCCGTCTTCATGCTGCGCAGCGCCGCCAGCATGCCCATGCGCAGCAGCGTGGACTCCAGCAGCTCCGCCGCGTCCCTGAAGCCCGCGGTGCCGTAGGCCAGGCGCTTGTCCGGGTTGGGGAACTTGAGCGCCGCGGGGGTGACGCCGGGGTAGAGGCGGTCTATGGTGCTCGCGGAGGGCGCTGCCTGGCCCACTGCGCGCGTGTGCATGAGGGGGCGATTCGAGTCTGGTCCGTTAGAGGCAGTGGGGATCAGGAGTTGCAGCTGCATTTGGTGGCACGAAGGGCACCGAAAGTTGGCGGGCCCGGTGAGCTTGGTGACAAAACGCGCAGAGTAACAAAGGCTAGCTACACAGAGGAGGTGAAAGGTGAGTTGCAAATTGAAGTGACTTGCATCCTGAAAGATGCCAGACTGACATCAGCATCCATGCCAGAAGACGATTCACAGTACAAAGTACTGCTCGGCGGCCGCTGACACTAGTCCCTCAGTTGACTATGCATGACGGGCGTCAACATACACAGGGAACCTGGCGAGATTCAATCATCAGGCGCTTCTCTCTGGGGCGGTGCGGCGAATTGGATCCTGCAGCGTGAGAGTTGCAACTGTACCACAACATGCATCTGCAAAGTGCCTGATCCATGGCTGCGAGGTGACGGTGTGGATTGAAGAACATGCTTCGCCGGGCTTCAATTACATCCAGGCTCCGTCTCCAGATGAAACGTGCACCTCGAAAGCTCCTTTGCACATATGGCAGCACGTGAAACGATGACTCTGCTGCAGGCAACTTGAGCACTCACTGTTTGCTGGACTCGCGCGTCACCCTGCTCCCTGCTCCGCTCCTCTGTGGACAAGATCAGCGATTATCTCCCCTTACATACCCTATATGAGCTGGCGAAACGGTTTTGAAGAGCAACACGCTGAGAGACGCTGCGTTACTGCTGTATTGTACTGTGAGCGCATAGGAGCAAGCTTGCTGATTTGTGGCACTTGTAGTCTCAAGACCTCCCTGCTGAAGGTGCTCGGGCTCGTTCAGCTAGACTCCTGAGCAAAACTTCGAAATAACAAAGCATGATGAGCTAGGCGATCATGAAGTTAGCGCATGGTCCACTGCCTGTCTTGGGCTTACAAGCGGGTTCCTGCTGCTGCTGCACCTAGCTCAAGGCTCTCGAAAGGCCCGAGGCGCAGAGGTGCAAGTCCTCCAACCCGGGTGCAGCAGCAGCACCAGCAACGTACCAAAGACCTGAGAGTTGACGTGGCTGCCAATTCCAAAGAAAGGCGCTGTCCACCCAATAGCACTTCAACACCACCATTCCATGTTGACTGTGGACTCCTATAGCATGCGCCAAGCCAGGCTGCCGGCACTGCAGAGCGTCTGCAGCGCCGACGAGCAGCAGGGGGAAGGGGACGCTCGGTCTGCGCCTCAACAGTGGCTGCCGCCTTCAAGTCCGCAGCTCCAGGCCGCTGCTCACGTGTCGCCACGGGCACTGCCGAGCGGCAGCACTGCTTGCGATGCTTACTGCTCAACAAGCACCGATCCGGGAGAGGAGCGCGACAAGATGCATAGCACTCTGGAGCAGAAGGCGGCGCACGAGAGCCTTCCCAGTGGCGGCAAGCTGCAGCGGGTGACGGTGGCGATTCCCAGTTTGGATGCGCCGCCGCCGCAGAGGCACAATCTGCTGCCTGTGGACAGCGCCATGAAGGTGGGTACATACATATGTGCATTCATTTCAGGAACAACAGTTGTTGTTGGTTGACGTCAGTTGTTGTTGATCGGCGGCCCTTGCGCAGCAGAGGTGTGCGTCAGCGCTCGCTGCAGATCGCGCGGCCCTCCCTCTGTCCGCATTGATAGGTCCTGTGCGTAGACGTTGCAGGCAAAACTGCACGAATGGCTTCCTGTGTCACGCCGCGCGTGCGGCAGCACCAGGTGCCATGCATGAGTTCCTGAGCTCCCAGGATGGCTCGCTGCAGCAACAGCAGCGGCGGCAGCAGCAGCAGCGTGATGGCGCGGAGGACCCCTGCAACTGCTTCTCTCAATGGATTCGGGGGGTTGGTGAGGGTGGGCAGCTGGAGGCGGTGGGAGGGGCACAGGGGTGGGGGGGGGGGGGCGGGGGGGGGGCGGGGGGGGGGCCTACACCTCATTGGAGTACCTTCCTTCGCCACAGGCGTACACACTAGAATTGTCAGGCAGCTGATCACGCATCGTTGATCGGCTCTCACAGAAAACACAGCAGCGGCAACCACAGTTATTGGTGGAAAACACTTGCGGCTAACCACTCTTTGTCACCTAGAGCAGCTACTTGAAGCGATTACTTGCACGAAGGGCGGCGCTGCGCGGGGGAGCGACGCGCTCGCAACTCCGCAGCTCTCCGCATCATACCAGCATACCCTAGCTCACGTGCCGCAGTCGCCTTGACTCACTGTCCTTCTTTCAACTCGTTGCAGTGATTTTCAATCACCGTACCTGTTGCCGCAAATCGGAAATGGCGGGCGGCCAATCACCGCAGACTCTCAGAGCATGCCTCACCGCGACTGTCACGGCGCCTGCGAGTCAGACTCTCGCCTGTGACTCACTGATGATTCTGACTCGCCGCGGCAACTCTTGATAGCCGCCGCAGGTGTCGCGGCGCGTACCAGTCAGACTCTCACCCCCGTGACTCACTCGCAATTCCCACTCTCAATCGCCGCAGCTGGTGCCGCGCGTCGGCAGCGGCGGGGAGCTGGCGGAGGACGGCAAGCCGCTGCAGCCGGTGCTGCAGGCGCTGTTCGGGCAGACGGCGCCGGCGGGGCTGCGGCCGGGCGACGGCATCTTCCAGCGCACGCGGCGCGGGAACACCACGATGCCCGCGCGGCGCAGCGGCAAGGTCAGTGGTGCTGTCAACTGTATTCCTCTCTTGCATAGGCTGCGCGCCATGTATGGGTATGTATAACGACGGCATCTTCCAGCGCACGCGGCGCGGCAGCACCACGATGCCTGCGCGGCGCAGCGGCAAGGTTAGTGGCGGCAGTGGCGTTATTTGCTGTAGTTCTTGCTGACGTAGACTAGTCGCTGTGCTGCCCCAGTCGCTCCGTCTGTCTCATGAGGAGATGAACGGTGAGCATGTGCTTCACTTGAGGTACAGTGGGCACGTCGCCTGGCAACACCGGCGGGACTGCGGCCGGGCAACGGCATCTTCCAGCGCACGCGGCGTGGGAACACCACGGCGCCCGCGCGGCGCAGCGGCAAGGTCAGCGGCTCCGTTGACTGTATATATCTGAGGCTGCGCGCCATGTATACATGTAGTGTGCGCATTTATTATCAGCGACGGCGGGGCTGCGGCCGGGCGATGGCATCTTCCAGCGCACGCGGCGCGGCAACACGACGATGCCCGCGCGGCGCAGCGGCAAGGTCAGTCGCAGTGGTGCCGTCTGCTGTCATTCTCGCTGGCGGAGGCTGTGCGGTGCGCCAGGTGCGAGCATATGCAGAGTAGGTACATATGGTGGGCAGCGGCGATGCTGCTGCGGCCGGGCGACGGCACCTCCCAGCGCACGCGGCGCGGGAACACCACGATGCCAGCGCGGCGCAGCGGCAAGGTCGGCGGTAACTGCATTGCTGTCTGATGCAGTCTGCGCGCCATGTGTAGGTATGTATAGTGTGCGTATCACCCGTCAGCGCCGGCGCGGCCGGGCGACGGCATCCTCCAACGTGCGCGGTGCGGGAACGCCACGATGCCTGTGCGGCGCAGCGGCAAGGTCATTGGCGCCATTAACTGTATCTCTCTCTGGCGCAGGCAGCGCGGCATGTATAGGTACGTATAGTGACAACTGCATCTTCCAGCGCACGCGGCGCGGGAACACCACGATGCCCGCGCGGCGCAGCGGCAAGGTCAGCGGCGCCACTAATCGTATTCCTCTCTTGCATAGGCTGTGCACCATGTATGGGTACGTGCAGCGTGCATCTGTACAGTATGTATCGGAAACGCCAAGATGCCCGCGCGGCGCGGCAGCCATATCAGTGGCGGCGGCACCGTTTGCTTTACTTCTCGCTGGCGCAGGCTGTGCGCTGCGCCCGTTGCCCTGTCTGCCCAATGAGCATACATACAGTACGTATGATGTCCGTGCTGGCCTTCATGGGCATGAGGGGGGGGCTGCGGCGCCGCAGCGCCGTCTTGCAGCGCGCGCGCGGCACGGCAACGCTGCACGGCAATGCCACGGCGATCGCGCGACGCAACGCTAAGGCCGTCGGCGGCGGCGGCATCTGCCGCGCTTACCTGCTGGCGCGGGATGCGCGCTGCCCTGCCGTCCGCCCGGCGCGCTGTGCGCAAGCGCGCGGCGCGGCAGCGGCGGCGACGGCGGCTGCGGCGCGATGTAGCGGAGACTCAGGGACCCCCTCGCGCCGCTGCTGTTGGTTGCGCTGGCGGGCTTTGCGGCGGCGCTGCGCAGCGGCTGCTCTGTACATCTGCAGTGCACGTGGCGTGCGCGGGGCGTGGCGCGCCATCTGTCGGCAGCGGCGGGCCTGTGCCGCGGCGCGGTGTCCGCAGCGCCCGCCGACATGCGCGCGGCGCGCTGCTGCGCAGCTGTGCCGCACGCGGTGCACCGGCGCTGCCTAGCCGTACACTTTGCTGCCCACGTACAGGCACAGGAAGTCATTCATCGCCGTTCCCCCTGCCCCCCCTCCCCCCGTTTCCCCCCCCCCCTGCGCCCCACTGCTCAATCGTACACGATGCCGCCAACGCATGTACAAGCACATGGAGTCATTCATCCCCCCCTTCCCCCCCCCCCCCCCCCCGCGCGCCCCATTGCTCAGACGGCGGCGGCGTACACAGTGCCGCTGGCGTACAGGCACCTGGAGTCGCTGTGCGCGCTGCTGCCGGCGCGCGTCGTGGAGCGGCTGGTGGCGGGCGGCGAGGGGCACGACGTGCCGCAGTTCCGCAAGACGCGCTTCAAGTGCGCCGTGCTGTTCATAGGTGAGCGCAGACATTATTCTTGAAGTTGAAGTTGTGGGATGTCACTCTTGAATTTAAAGCTATGGCGGGCGGCGAGGGGCACGACGTGCCGCAGTTCCGCAAGACGCGCTTCAAGTGCGCCGTGCTGGTCATAGGCGAGCGCGAGACGTCACTGTTGCACTTGAAGTTATGGCGAGCGGTGAGGGGCACGACGTGCCGCAGTTCCGCAAGATGCGCTTCAAGTGCGCCATGCTGTTCTTAGGTGAGCGCGGGGTGTCACTCTAGAATTGAAGTTATGACGGGCGGCGCGGGCCACGACGTGGCGCAGTTCCGCAAGACGCGCTTCAAGTGCGCCGTGCTGGTCATAGGTGAGCGCGGGACGTCGTTCTTGCACACTTGAAGTTGTAGGCGGTGGGGAGGGGTCGGCGTGCCGCAGTTCCGCAAGACGCGCTTCAAGTGCGCCGTGCCCTTTCACGGGTGAGTGCGCGAGTGGACGGCAGAGAGCCGGTCCGTGATGTCAACAGTTGTAGTTGTAGCTGCGGCGACGCGGCGGACCGGCAGCCAGCAACGGGCTGTGCGGGGGAGGGTACATCACCGTACACACTTGAAGTTGGATTGTGTGGGCTTGCGGGGGCGTGGTAGACGGCGCCTGGTGACGCGCCGTGCTGTCGTGCCCCGGCGTTGCCGCGCTGCCGACTGGCGGCGCGCGATGCGCCGTGCGGTGCGGCGCGGCGGCCGCGCGGCGCCCTCAGACGGCGCCGCGGGAGCGCAACAACCTAACCCTAACCCTAACCCTAACCTTAAGAGAACAGGTGCACCAAATGCAGACCGCTAACGCTCTTCAGCGTCTTGCGGGCGCATACTGGCCTTAAGGGTTGGGGTGAGGGTTAGAATTAGGGTCAGGGTTAGGGCTAGCGTCAGGATTGGGGTCAGCATACATGCTCCTTCAAACAGGGACCAGCGTAGAATGGGTACTTTTTGCAAGCCCCCGGGGGAAGTTGGCAGTGCGTCAAATCACACCTCGTGCTGACAGGCAGTCAACCAGTGTTAGGCACAGCTGCAGTAGAGGCGATAGCTTGTAGGCACAGTTGAAAGCCCACCCACCCTGCCCTTCTTGCACTGAGGGGGTAGGGTACAGGTGAATAAAGGGGGGGGGGGGCATTTGGACGTGCTGGGGTACCCAGGTGGTTTCGCCCCTAGCTCCTTGACGTTTTTCCAAAGGTCATTTTGAGGACGGCAGTGAACGATTTGCTGCTGAGCGCTGCCGCCGCCGCCACTGCTGCCGCCGCCGCCGCCGCCGCCGCCGCCGCTGCCGCCGCCGCCGCCGCCGCGTCTGCACACACCGCTGAGAGGCGAGCCCGCTTTACTTAAGTAGATGACTGCGGCAATCTTCAACAATCTGAGCGCTGCCGCCGTTGCCGTTGCCGCTGCAGCGCAGACGTCAGCGGCTTCACGGCGTGCATGGAGCGGCAAAAGTCACGTTGAAGACAATAATGGAAACGAATCAAAAGATCGTAGAGCTCTAGGTGACAAGAGATAGTTGGCCGCAATGATGACATACCGAACGTAAACAGCATTTAAAAGACGACAATGAACGAATCGCTGCTGAGCACTGTCGCCGTCGCCGCCGCCGCTGCGCAGACGTGAGCGGCTTCACGGCGTGCATGGAGCGGTTTGCGTCCAATGGGCAGAAGTCAACTTCAAGTTGAAGACAATAATAATCTACTGAAGGTAAAACAACACTTTTGAATACGACAATGAACACCTCCCTGCTGAACACTGCCGCCGCCGCCGCCGCTGCGCAGATGTGAGCGGCTTCACGGCGTGCATGGAGCGGTTCGCGTCCCACGGGCCCGCGGGCATCGAGAAGTTCTGGACGATCATCAACGGCTACTTCAACGAGCTGCTGTCGTACATCCGCGGCACGGGCGGCGACGTCGAGTGCTTCGCGGGCGACGCGCTCATGGTCGTGTACGACGCGAAGGGCATCGCGCGGCGGCAGGTGAGCCGTCAACTTCAACTGTAATCCTGCAAATTTGAAGTACACCATATGTTGAGACTCAGCCTGTCCCTGATGGGCGGCGACGTCAAGAGCTTCGCGGGCGACGCGCTCATGGTTGTGTACGGCGCGGAGGGCATCGCGCGGCGCCAGGTGATATGGCAACTTTAAGTGATATCATGCATAGTTGAAGTAGACCATATGTTGAAATTTTACCTATCCCTGACGGGCGGCGACGTCAAGTGCTTCGTCGTCGGCACGGTGCGCCCGTGGTTGTGTACGACGGCGAGGGCATCGCGCGGCGGCAGGTGAGCCATTAACTCCAACTCTGACTTCAATCCTGCGTTGCAGCTGAATCAGCTGTAACAGGCGGCACCATGTTGGCAGTGAGCGCGTGATCACAATCGCTGATTACGCGCTCATGGTCGTGTACGACGCCGAGGGCATTGCGCGGCGGCAGGTGAGCACGTTACCCCTAGTCTTGAATCGAATGCAGTCCGAACCCTGCCGTCGCTTCCGCCGCCGCCGCCGCAGGAGATGCTCAGCGCGGCGCCGCGCCGCCAACCGACAGGTGGCACGCCGTGTTTTGCGCTGCCAGCCCCTGCATACCTACATATCCTAGCCCTCATCTCGTGCCCTAGATCCCTCATCGGACGACGCCAAGAAAAGCAGTCCAAACCCTGCCGCCGCAGCCGCTTGAGTTGCGCGGCGCGGCGCCGCCAACTGACATGTGGCGCATAGTGCTGTGTGCTACCAGCCTCTACATACCCTACATACGTTAACCCTCATTGCGTGCCGAACGAATCCGCCAGTGCCTCCACGCGCGACGCCAATTAACGCAGTTCAAAACCCGCCGCCACCATTGCAGGAGATGCTCGGCGCGGCGCCGGTGACGGACAGGAGCGCATGGTGTATTGCGTTGTCAGCCCTTCCATACCTACGTACGTTAACCCTTGTCGCATGCCGAACAAACCCGCCACTTCCTCTGCAAACGACACCAATAACCCCGCCACCGCCGCCGCCGCCGCCGCCGCCGCCGCAGGAAATGCTCAGCGCGGCACCAGTGACGGACAGGAGCGGCGAGACGGTGGGGAGCCTCGTGCTGGCGGCGCTCGCGGCGTGCCAGTGCGGCGGCATCCTGCTCGACAAGCTGAGCCCGTACGCGTTTGAGGGCAGCGACGGCGTGCCGCTGACGCTGCACGGCTGCATCGGCGCGGGGGACATTGCCGCCGTGGAGGTGAGCGCGAAGAGGGATGTGGGGGGGGTCATGTGGTTGTGCAGTAGGGTTAGGCTTAGGGTTAGGGTTATAATTAGGGTTAGGCAGCGCCATCAAGTGTAGAGAGCGAGGCGGCGATGGCGTGCCACTCACGCTGCACGGCTGCATCGGCGCGGGGGACATTGCCGCCGTGGAGGTGAGGGGGGGGGGGGGGGGTATGTACGATTGTGTGGTAGGTTTAGGGTTAGGGCTAGGGTTTGGTCTAGGGGTATAAATAGGATTAGGGTTAGGGTTAGATTAGCATTGGGGTTAGGGTTAGTTGTGGCAGCGCCCATCAAGTGTAGAAAGCGAGGCGGCGACGGGGTGCCGCTCACGCTGCACGGCTGCATCGGCGCGGGGGACATCGCCGCTGTGGAGGTGCGCTGCCGTGCGCGTGTGCAAATTTGAAGTGTATGAAAGCGCAGCGACGGCTTGCCGCTCACGCTGCACGGTTGCATTGGCGCGGGGGACATTGCCGCTGCGGAGGTGAGCGCGGATGGGGGGGGGGGGGGGGGTGTATGGTGGTACGGTAGGGGTTAGGGTTAGGGTGAGGGTCAAAACCAGTGTTTTAAAGTGTCGGATTAGGGTTGGTTTTAGGGTTAGGTAATGATTGGGGTTAGATTTGGGTCAGAATTAGGTATGGCAGCGGGGCAGCGACGGGATGGCACTCACATCGTGCGGCTGCTTCGGCGCGGGGGACATTGCCGTTGTGGAGGTGCGTTGCCGTGCATGTGTGGCGGATGTGTCATACTTCAAATCTGAAGTGTATTTAAGGGCAGCACCGGCGTGCCGCTCACGCTGCAGGGCTGCGTCAACGTGGTGGACATTGCCGTAGTGGAGGTGTGTTGGCCGCGCGCGTGAGCGGATGCGGGGTACTTCAAACTTGAAGTATAGAACATATGGTTGTGGGGTATGCTACTGTACGTAGGCATGCACCGGCTGCAGATTATGATTTGACAGTAAGCTGAACGGAGGAGGTCAACGGGGTGCTCACGCTGCACGGCTGCGTTGGCATGTTGGACATTGCCGACGTGGAGGTGAGCGCGGAAGGGAGGGGGGTAGTATGGCTGTGGGGTATGGTATTGCAGCAGACGTGAAGCGCGTATTGGAATGGGGCGCAGCGGCAGGGTGCTGCTCACGCTGCATGTGGCTTCGTCGGCGCGCCACATTGTTCTGGAGGTAACATACGGTTGTGGGGTACAATATGGCGCGCACCGAGTGTGCATCAGAGGCGCGGGGGAGGGAGGGGGGGCAGAGGTCGCGGGGGGGGGGGGGGCGGATGGGGTTTGGGTTTAGTTAGGGTTAGGGCTAGGATTATTGTTAGGGTTAGAGTTAGGGGCAGGGTTGCTTGATCTTCTCTCAGCTTGAGGCGCCTGCAGCCGGCCTCGCACGGCCTGCTCCCCCCTCTCTGCGCGCTCCCCGAGTTGTCAACCCAGGACTCGACAACAACGCAGCGCACATGGCTAACTTCATGTGTGACGCCCCTGCCCCCGCCTGGCGCCGGCATCGCGTCTGACAAGAAGACGGAGTGGGAGACGTTTGTGTTGAAAACACAGCGCACATGACGAACTTCACGTCTAACTTCATGTGTGACGCCCCCGCCCCGGCGCCAGGTCGGCGGCATCGTGTTCAACAACAAGACAGAGTGGGAGACATTCGTGTGCGGTCCCGTCATCGAGCAGCTCGCCGTGGCGCAGGAGCTCAGCGGCAAGAGCGAGTTCTGCCTCAGCGCTCAGGTGAGGTGTACTTCAATTATGAACTTTAGCAGTGTACTTCAATTATGAACTTTCAGCAGCGCGCCGTAGCACAGTAGCTCAGCGGCAAGAGCGAGTTCTGCCTCAGCGGTCAGGTGTACTTCAATTATGATTTTAAGCAGTGTACTTCAATTGTGAACTTAAAGCAGCGCGCCGTGGCCCAGCTCAGCGGCAAGAGCGAGTTCTGCCTCAGCACTCAGGTGAGGCGACTTCAATTGTGAACTTTGTAGGCGCAGTGCTTCAAGTATAATCAGCATCAATACTGCGTGGAGTGCGTGCGTACTTTGAGGTGTTGCTTGGCGGCAAGAGCGAGTTCTGTCACAGCGCTCAGGTAAGGTGTACTTCAATTATAATTCTTCAATTCGCAGTACACCAGAGAATCAGTAGGTTTACATTAATAGTCACCTCACAAAAGCTCCTGTCTGACGCACAGCAACGGCACATGGTCGCTGCGCAAGTCGTGAACGTTGCTGTACAGTATCTCAAACATCGGTATCAGTACTTCATTCGGTACGTGTGTACTTTAATGTATAGCAGTAGCGAGTTCTGCCTCTGACGACGTGCGCAGACCAGTGGCGTCACGACTGTCTCCACTATGCCAATTGGTGGCAGGCGGAGCAGCACAAACGCTCAGGGTTAGGGTAAGGTTAGCGTTAAGTTTAGGGTTACAATTGCATGGACCACAGACAGCGGCATGCTGTCGTCGCGCTTTTATGGCAGCTGGCAGATTTACCACCTGGGGGAAACTCAGAATCCCCTCGAAAAACCCCGCCCCCCCTCTCCGGCCGCCTGACCCTACCCGCTCAGAGTCGACAAGTGATAAAGCGGGTGATAGGTTTTTGTGCTAGCCTACCAGCCTCTGGTACTCGATGGCAGCTGTGTGCCTAGTCTTGCTGGTCAGAGAAGTCAGGCAAGATGTGATACATGCACTCCTTCCTTGTCCAAACACTCTGCAGATATTCAACACGATCTCAGGCCTGTGCCAGGGAGAGCTCTCGCTGCTTGGCTGAGCTTGGCTGGACGCGAGTGGCCATGACTAACTGACAAGATTCGACCGTAGGCACGCTCTGAGCGCATGCACACGCATGCATACATCCCCCCCTCCCCCCCCCACCCTGCCTTGCCCAGACTCTTTGCAAACCTCAGCACTCCTTCAGGCCGATTTCCTGATGTCAGCGCGGCTCTCGCTGCTTGGCTGAGTTTGAGTGGCCGCGTGTGACTGACAACAACCAAAACCACAAGCACGTACTGACCGCAAATGAAGGTGCATTCATTGCTTACATTTCGTCTGTTACCACTGTCTGCGCTCCACTTCAAGAGATCTGCCCATGAGTCGCTGCTTCCAACATACACCCCCCCCCCCCACCCCCCCCCCACCCCTACCAGGTGGTAGAGATGGTATGTCGGTGGATTCCGCTGCAGCACCCGACACACGGGCTCGAGGAGGGGGAGGACGCGATGGGGTGCATGGTGCTGACAGGGCTCAGCAACCCCAGGTGCGTACACGAATGCAGCTGCATTAATTTGTATTTCTAGTGAAAGTGGCGCAAACGAAACTTGTAGCTACTGCAAGAAGAATGTGCACATACTTCAAGCAGAAAATGAGGACAAGGGGGGGGGGAGGGGGGGGCATAGTGCTGACAGGGCTCAGCAACCCCAGGTGCGTACGCGGACACAGCTGCAGATATTGTATAGTGCAGGCAACGCGCAAACGAGAGTTGCATCTACTGCAAGAAGACGAAATTGCATGTAGTTCAAGGATGAGTTGAGGATGCCGGGGGGGCATGGTGCTGATAAGGCTCAGTTCTTCCAGGTGCGCACATACGCACAGCTGTGCCGTTTTCAGCTGCACAACATATTCCAGGTGAATCTTCCCATACTTCCTTCTAGTAGGCAAGGAAACTGAAAACATGAGATGTAGAGAGTAGTTGCACGCACATCAAAAACATGTTACATTCGCATCTAGGACTGGTTGAACTCTGCCCGCACCCTAGTACAAATCCGACACTAGACAGCCAGCAACCGAGCGCTGTTTGCCACCTGAAACCAAACCTCAGGAATGGAAGCGACTCGTGATGAAACGAGTCGTGAGTATATGATTGTCTCATTGACGGTCGCGCCGGCGGCACGCTAAACGCGAAGGTGAATGTGCATCGCAGAATTAGGATTGACGTTAGGGTTAGACGTACTTTATATGTATGGTTTGGGGCTAGATATATACATATGGAGGACTGAGGAGCTGCTTTTCTCAGCGGCTATCCCTGTTTGTACCCATATGCAACAGAATACAAAGAGGGATGAAGGTTAACCCTAACCCTATCCCGTTTGTACCCATCTGCGACAGGGGAATGAATGGGGAGCTCTTGGACCCCCTGCCCGACTTCTACTCCAGCCAGCCCCGCGCAGTCAGCCTGTTCTGCAGGCTGAACCTTCGCGAGGACCAGTTTGCGGCGCTGGACAAGGCGGTAAAGGCAAGTGGCATGCTTCAACACTTTGTTCTATTGAAGTTCTAGCGTCAGGGTGTTGAAGGACACTGGAAACACTTGTGTTTTTATACAACTGGTATGGATCATGTAGTTCGAGTTTACCGCAGTTTGCGGCGCTGGAAAGGCGGTTAAGGCGAGTTGTGTATACTACAACAATGTACATACTGTGAACTTCTTGCTTAAGGGTACAGAAGTACACTTAAAGTACTCGTGTTCTGCAGGCTGAACCTGCGCTAGGACCAGTCGGCGGCGCTCGACAAGGCGGTCAAGCTTGGTGGTGCATACTTCATCACTATGCTTCGTGAACACTGTGAACTTAATAGCTGCAGGACATTGAAGTCCACTTGAAACACTTGCATGTACTTTGAAGCATATATATTTGTGTTAGAGGTGAGAGGGACAGGGCAAGGGCAGTGATAGCTACTCCTGAGTGAACTGAGATTTTGAAGCGGAGCTCACGCCTCTGCTTCTTGCGCCCTGTGTAGTACTTTGAAGTACCATGCAAAGCTGATGTCCGTTTCGTCAACTCAACATCGTGTCGCCCTGCCGCCGCATCTTCCTGAAGACGTGGTGGCCAAGTTCCAGCATTTAGAATTAGGGTGCTGGTGAGGGCGACGCTGTGTAGGACAAGTCGACTGCACGGAACTCCTACTCACATGTGCTTCTCGTCGTCACCCGCAGCCATATCTCCCCGAAGACATGGTGGCCAAGTTCCAGCGCGTGCAGCAGCAGCAAGGGGAGTCGGGCGCCGCGGCCACCGACAACTCGTGGCTGGGAGAGCTGCGGCAGGTGCGCGTACGGCACAGCGGCGCGCGCTAGGATGTGTAGCAGTCACGTACTGTAGGACCTAGACATACTGTCACAGTATACAGTTTGCCCTAGCACAACAAATGCCGAATCCGCGAGGCATAGAGGCAATGTTAAGCAACAGAGAGGTCAGGGCTGCGGCGACCGACAATCCGTGGCTTGGAGCGCTGCGGCAGGTGCGTCAGTGCGCGCTGCGTCACGCGCGCATCAATCAAGTAGGGCCTAGACACACTGGCACACGCATGTGTTTGCCTCGGCACTTCAAGCTGCGACGGGCACAGCGGCCAATCTCGAGCACGCGCAGTAGGAGCAGGGAGGTCAGGGGCTGCGGCCACCGAAAACCTGTGGCAACTTGGGCACGCATGCGCGCAGCGCGCGTATCATGGCACCTCACCCAAGCTACATATAGATGTACAGTGGCACTACGCATCGTTTTTTGTCACATATCATAGCGTGATGTACCGCACCGCACCCGCACGCAGTCTCCGCCGTACCTAGGGTTTGGGTTAGGGTCAAGGGTAGGGTTTAGGGTTAGGGTCAAGGGCAGGGTGAGGGTTGGGTTTAGGTACGGGTTGGTGCGTCGCAGTTGCTCCCTATTGCAGCCCCTCTCTAGTCTGTGCATGTAGTCAAATCGTGCAGTGGAGATGAGCGACGCGGCCTTGGCGGTGGATCCTGCGTAGACTCGCACTGCTGTCATGTTCAATGGCGTTCAAAGGCAGTAGCGCTCATGGACAACTATATTCAAAGGGTCCCAACAGAGGCCGGAAGGTCAGTGTGTTCGTATGTCGGGTTTCACCCTGTGCAGCGCGCTAGTCTGCACCACGTCCTCAGAGCTTGGGCACCGACGCTGCAGCAACCCGGCATAGCGGTGATGCAACACAGCCCCGCATTCGCGCTCCGTGTGTGTACGTCATGTTACGCTGCGCCAATTCCCGTGCCAATCATGTAGGTGATGGTACTGAGCAGTGCTGCACGTATACCTGCCGTACCCGGTGGTCACCGCTGCATGCCAAGACCAGAGGCCGTGTCCATTCTCAAGCCAGTTGACCCGTGGCCGTGCCTCTGTCGCAAGCTCTCATCTAGGCAGCGGCAGAATGTTGGCATCTGGGCGAACGAAGCCTCTCTCGGACACTCTCCGACCAACGGGCGCGGTGCTGCTCTGCAACTTCAACTTGAGGTAGCTGATGCGCACTCAATACCGGCGCTGCTGCGAAGGCGAGTGTCTTCAGTTGCTGCTGTGCAACTTCATCTTGAAGTATCTGATCTCGAGCACTGCTGCACTTGTTTTCTGGCGCCGCTGCGCAGGCGAGCGTGGGCTTTGTGAAGTTCGACATCATGGACATGAACCGCAAGACCTGCATGGACCTGCGAGCGAAGGCGCACCGCATCTCGACCGTCATCATGAGCGCGTTCAGGGAGGTGCAGGTCGCGGGGGGGCACGTCAACAAGGTGAGTCGCCGCTTGAAGTAGGGTTGATCATGTGAGTTTGTGCCAAGGCGCACCGCACCTTGACCATAACTGGCAAGGGTTCCGGCTAGTCGCTGGTCTTACGTTGTGATTTTATTCAAGTTGAGCAGACATTCAAGTTGAGCAGACACCTTACAGTGCCGGCTAAGTGACTGGTGTTGCAATGTTTACAAGAGCCTGGCCTCGTGTGGTCTAGCGCAATGATAACGGCTACAACACGCTCGCTCGCCCCCTCTTTCTGTGCCCCTTGCTGATTCCTTGTTTTTGACACTAATCTTGTCCCAAAGTTGCTGAAAATTCTGACATCACGAGCGCTTTCAGATATGGGTCACCAGCTACAACAACAACAACCTGCACGCCATCCGCGGCTCACAAGCCATTTTTGCAATGTACTGTGGTGTACTGTTCGCATTGGCTGAACCGTTCTTTCACTGCACGTCGTCGAAAAAGGACCATCGTCTTGCTCCACCTTGTTGAACTGTACCGTGGTGCACCGTATGTACTGGACTGGACCGTTCCTTCACTGCAGGCAATAGAAAAGGGGTGTGTGCCCTCCTGTACTGTACACTGCACTCCAATGAACTGTACTGTACAATGCTATACTGCGCTGCACCGCCAGGTGGTCATGGACGAGAAGGGCCTCGTCCTCCTGTACTCCACTGCACTGCAACGAACTGTACTGTACAATGCTATATTGCGCTGCACCGCCAGGTGGTCATGGACGAGAAGGGCCTCATCCTCCTGTACCTACTGCACAACCCTGTACTGTACTGTACACTGCACAATACCAAACTGTACTGTATTACAACTGTACTGCGCTGTACCGCCAGGTGATCATGGACGAGAAGGGCCTTGTCCTGCTGTACGCCTTTGGCATGCCCGGCTACAGCTACGAGAACAACAACCTGCACGCGATTCGCGTCGCGCTGGAGATCAAGGAGACGGCCAAGCGCGACTTCAGGCACCGCGTCGGCGTCGGCATCGCGAGCGGCCAGATCTGCTGCGGCCTCATCGGCAAGGCAGACTTTAGGTGCGAATCGCTGTTGGCATTTGTCAGGGGATCAGGGGCTCGGATGGGGGTTTACTGCCTCATTGGTAAGGCAGACTCTCCGGTGCGTATCGCTGCCAGCGTTTCCTGGAAGGTAGGATATTTGAGGGGGCCAGGATGGAGCTGCGTGCTTGGGGCGACGATCATGCTCCGGAGGAGTTGTGGCTGTTCAATCGATAGATGTAGCCTCGTCAGGAAGGCAGACTTCAAGTGCGGATTGCTGCCGGCGTTCCTCGGGAGCTCAGGGGACGGCTTAGGGCTCAGCTTGGGGATTGCGGCCTCGTTGACAGGGCAGACATTGGGTGCACCTGCATGCCCTGATGGACTCTTGCTGAGCACGCGAAAGTGCGCGCTGGCAGCAGACATATCCGACCTAGCGGCGCGGTTTTCGCCATGCTCACAACACCTACGTGCGCATGCGTGACCCATACCCATACATGCGTGCCTTGCTGTACTCCGCAAGCAGGTGCGAGTACGCGCTCGCAGGCGACATGGTGGCACGGAATTGCCATGTTCATACATAGGTATACATACGTGCCCATGCAGGACATGACTTGCCTTATACATACGTGCTGCCCTCTTGACCTCTGCTGAGCAGGTGCGAGTACGCGCTGGCGGGCGACATGGTCAACCTGGCGGCGCGGCTTGCGGCGCGCGCCGACACGGAGCGCGAGGGCTGCGTTTTATGCGATCAGTACACCATTGAGGTGCGTCACCCACGATTGAAGTAGACGCACACTCCTTGACGATATGCGAGGGCTGCGTCCTCTGCGACCAGTACACCATGGAGGTGCGTCACCCGTACTTGAAGTCGATGCACACTCCTTGAAGCTAGCTCACAGCGTGCGAGGGCTGCTCTGAAAATGTCATGCCTGTGAAACCCTCCTTTCTGACACCTTACGCATAAAAATGAGAGCGTGACTAAAGCTGCAGCACAGTGTGACGAGTACACCATCGAGGTGCGTCACTTGCGCTTGAAGTAAATGTGCACATCTGAAGTAGGTGAGTGGCTCCGTAGACTAGTTCGCAATGTGCGAGGGCTGTGTCCTGTGCGACCAGTACACTATCGAGGTGCGTCACCCGCGCTTGAAGTAGATGCACACTTGTTGAAGAAGGTGAGTGGCTCTGCACGCTACGTCACGGTGCGCGAAGCAGTGCTTGAAAGGCCTTCTCCAGTGCTCATGATTGGCAATGACATGTGCTCCGTCCCCGACAATCGTCCAAGCATTCTTAATACCTAATTGCGACAACTGCTTCCCCCCCCTCCCCCCTCCCCCCCAGCCCCTCTTGGCGCGGAAAAAAGAGCTCATGCGTGGCATGGGCGCGGTGAGCTTCGGCAGGATGCGGCCCAAGGGCAAGAGCTACGACGTCGAGGTCTACCACGTAAGTTCAATTTGAAGTGGGGGGTGCCAGGTGCATCCTATCGTTTGCGTGATGTGGAGCACGGCGGTGTTCAAGGCAACAGCTGTTGCTCACACGCTCTCCAGTTGCAGCCTCGAAGCGTTTGATCAGCTTAGTGTCAGAATTAGAGTTAGGTTTAGTGTTAGGGTTAGGATTAGCCAATGATGTGCCACGTGCGCCCCTGACCTGAACGTATTTTTAAGCCTACAATGCGTAATGCAAGTAGGGCACGTAGTCTGTGGTGCGTATTGCCGTTGATGGCATAGGGTTAGAGTTGTTAGGGTTGAGGTTGAAGTTAGCCGCTCCTGTGCCGATAGATGCTCCACAGGTTGCTCAGAATGGCGGCTTAGATCACAGTGTGCCAGTGCCCGCAGCCCTTTGCGCGACTGTAAAATTGACTTGACTCGAGACTGCGCCGGTACTGAACGTTGCTACGGTAACCGCACACTTTCTGTTTCAACGCTCTACACTATCGAATCGACTGGCAGTCAGACTACACAGCAACTAGCAACACAGTCTGGGGCGTCAACTACGATCAGACTACGCAGCCATCAGCATCAACTAACCCTCATACTAACGTTGGCCCCTGACGCAAGGTAGCTTTGAGAGAGCTCGCATGCTCCTTGATGGCTCTTTTCGCAGAAGTATACCCGCAACTGAAGTCTCTGGGAGGGGGGGGGGGGGGGGAGGGGGCGTCTTGCGAGTACTGTAGATTGTGAAAGCTAATGGAACGCCCTGCTGCTCGCTATGGCCTCTGCAGCGAGCACTAGCATCTGCCTTGCCAAAACACATTTCTGGGGGGAAGGTCGAAGCACCTGTGTGTGTGTGGGGGGGGGTAAGGCGGCATCATACTTGAAGCAGCACATTTTTGCGGTTACCAAGGATTGCAAGGACTCATGAAATTTCCCGCTGCTCGCTGTGGCCTCTGCAGGTCTCGCGCACGCGCCAGCGGACCATGCTGCTGCTGGACATCACGGGCGAAGTGAGTGGCTGCTTTGACGACCTGCACTTCTGAAGTGTGTGAAGAATGAATCACAAGATCGTTTGAGCTCTAGGTGACAAGGGATGGCTAGCCACGAGTGCCTTCCACCGACAACCGTGGTCGTCGCTGCTGCAGTCATTGGCCACGAGTCAAACAGTGCCGCCGTATCCACCAGTCAAAAAGACTTCTGCGTGCAAGCTTAATATTTCATGAATAATGGCCCCAAGGGAGGCCGGGTTTACTATGCAATGATGAAGTTCGCTCCTATGCAGCAGCCTAGGCTGCACTGCGCCCTGAGAGCTTGGACACTGGCGCTCGTTATGGGTCAGGGTTAGGGTTAGGGCTAACCCTTACCCTAACCCTAACCCTAACCCTAACCCTAACCCTTGCTTTGGACACACGCCGACAAAACCGTTGTTTCCCAGGCGTTGTGACTGACATTCCAGGTGCTGCAATGCGCGTCGCGCTGCCTACCTGCGAGCCTGCCGACACGCGTGCATTCAAGGCATCAAGCGGGCAGTAGTGCTGTGTCACAACTGAAGGGAGGCAGACCTGATAACATCGCTGCCCTCACGCTGTGGTGCGTCAGACCTTGAAGTGTGCGCGTCACGTGAGGCAGTTCGCGCCGCTGCGGCAAGTCTGGCTGGCGCATGCGAGGTCTGGTGTTAGGGCTGGGGCTGGAATTAGGGTTAGGGCCGCCGCATTTGCCGCCCCTCCCATCCCCCCCCCCCCCCCCGCAGAACTCCCCCCCCCCCCGCCCCGAGCCGAGGCAACTTCAACAACGCACCCGCAGCGCCGCGCCGTCGCTCACCCCCCCCCCCCCTCCCCCCCCCCCTCCCCGCGCGCACGCAGGAGTTCCCCAAGGCGGTGCAGCCGGGCGCCAACGCGCAACCACAGTCGTCATCGTCGTCCACGGCGGCGGCGGCGGCGGCGGCGGCGCCAGTCGTGCCCGACCGCTGCAGCTTCGTGAGCGTCGTGGGGCGCGAGATGGAGCTGCGCGCGATGGTCGCCGCGATCCAGGCGGCGCAGGCGGGCGCGACGACGTGCTGCGTGCTCGAGGGCGAGGCGGGCATGGGCAAGAGCACGCTGCTGCCGCTGCTCAGGCAAGGGCGCCGGTGCCGCACGCATATAGTCGCCCACGAATTTGCCTTTGCACAAGTACCTACTTCAACAAGGATAGCTGCGATTGCACATCCGCCATGCTGTGAGCCTGCGCCGAGCCTTTGCCCTCCTGTTCGAGGAGCGTGCACCTCGCGTGTGTCAATGCTCAGCTTTCGCTTATAACCCTAACCCTGATTATGGACGCACTGCAGGGACCGCATGGCCTCAGCGGCCCAAGAACGCCGCGAATTTACAGCCGCTGCACGTTCTCTCCGGCTGCTTTGCATACGTCGATGCTCAGCTTTCACTGCTAACCCTGGCCCTCATTGTGAACGCGCTGCAGGGACCGCATGGCTCAGCGACCCAAGAACCCCGCCGAGCACAGCTCGTGGATGCCGCTGCACGTGATCGAGGCGCGCGCCGACCACCTGGAGCAGAGCACCCCGTACTACGTGCTCACCGACGTTGTTAAGGTATGTATGAAAAACGAATCAAAAGATCATTGAGCTCTAGGTGACAAGGGATGGCTAGCCGCGAGTGCCTCCCACCAATAACCGTGATTGCACTTGCTGCAGTCATTGGCCACGAGTCAAACAGTGCCACCATGTATATGCTTTAGTATTTTACTTGGGAGAATGGCACCTTTGCGGTGGGGTGCCCTGTCGTGTAATTGTGTGCTGTCGCCCCATCGTGCCGCCGATCACCCCGTCTTGCCCTAACACCAACGTTGACAACACCTGCCTCGCGCTGTTGCTGCCACTGCTGCCGCTGCGCCGCAGGATGTCCTTGCGCTCATCGTGCCGCCAAACACCTCATCTTGCCCTAACGCCAATGTTGACAACACCTGCCGCTGCGGCTGCGGCTGCCGCTGCCGCTGCCGCCGCTGCCGCAGGGCTCGCCCTAAAGCCAATGTCGATAACACCTGCCGCTCACGCTGCCGCTGCCGCTGCCGCTGCTGCCGCTGCCGTTGTCGCTGCCGCTGCGGCGCAGGGCTTCCTGTCGCTCATCGTGCCGCCGAGCGCGACGGGCCGCACGGACGGCGAGGTGCTGCGCAGCGCGCTGCCGCCGGAGGCCTCGCGCCTCGTCCCTGCGCTGCGCTACTTTGACGTGCGGCTGAAGGTGCGCGCAACGCTGTCTGTTTGCGACGCTACGCAGCCGCGAGGTTTGGGGTAGGGTTCAATATGCTGCGCTACTTTGGCGTGCGTCTGAACGCGCGTAGCGCTGTCCGTCGACGATGCTGCGCAGGTGCTGGGGCTAGGGTTGGGCCTAGAAACCGAGCGGAGCCACGCGACGCCAGTTTTCTTGACCGCAGGAGTCTGGGGAAGCCGCACACACCTGACTGTACTCTGCTGCAGCTGTGTGCCCATCTTTGCTGGGGTGTTCCACGCAATGAGCGCTGCGCACACGCCGTCGCCCGTTCCGCACTCCTCTCGCAAAAACCTCACACCCTCTTCTTCAGGGCCCGCTGCCTCCCCCTTTCGCCCGCGGCGGCCTGACCCTAATCCAAACCCTGTCCCTAAACCTAACCCTAACCCTAAACCTTAAGCGTAACCATCACCCTAACCTCAACGCGCGCAGGAGCTCGAGGGCGCCGCCGCCCCCGTCGTGCTTAACCTCTAACCCTACCCTAACCCTAATCCCAACCCTAATTCCAACGCGCGCAGGAGTTCGAGGGCGCCGCCGCCCCCGTCGTGCGAAACCTCTAAGCCTAGCCTAACCCGAACCCTGACCCCAACCTCAACCCCAACGCGCGCAAATTTGAGGGCGCCGCCGCCCCCGTCGTGCGCCACAGCCGCGACGGCGTCGGCACTGTCGCGCACAGCCACATGGGGTCCGTCATGATGCTGCGGCAGCGCTCCGACCTGTCGCTCCACCTTGCACTAGCCATAACACTAACCCCAAGCCTTACCCTAACGCTAACCCTATCCCTAACGCAGGAGTTCGAGGGCGCCCCCCCCGTCGTGCGTAATTCCCGCGACGGCCTCGGCACCGTCGCGCACAGCCACATGGGGTCCGTGATGATGCTGCGGCAGCGCTCCGACCTGTCTGTCAGCGGCGGCTCGACGCGCCGCCGCTCGTCCGGCGGCCACGCCACGCAGAAGGTCGACTACCGCTTCCGCCGCTTCAACGCCGTGCAGGCGGCGCCGGCGCGGCGGCACGCGCCGCGCGGCGGCGCCGGCGGCACGTACGCCGGCGTTACCAATGTGAGCAGTTTGCGTTTTGGGGTTCCGTTTTCTCGCTTTGGGTTAGGGTTAAGGTTAGGGTTAGGGTTAGGGGTAGGGTTAGGTCGACTACCGCTTCCGCCGCTTCAACGCTGTGCAGGCGGCGCCGGCGTGGCGGCATGCGCCGCGCGGCGGCGGTGCAGGCGCCACGTACACTGGCGCCACCACTGTAAGCAGATCGCGCTTTGGAGTTCCCTATTCTCGCTTAGAGTTAGGGCTAGGGGTAGGGTCAGGTCAACTACCGCTTCCGCCGCTTCAACGCGGTGCAGGCGGCGCCGCCGCGGCGGCACGCGCCGCGCGGCGGCGGCGGCGCCGGCAGCACGTCCGCCGGCGCCACCAATGTGAGCGTGCGTTGGCTCGTTTGCCGAGCGCTGCTGCTAGTGCGTGCAGCCCACGGCTTGCCCTGCCGCCGTCGTGTTCGCTGCATAATCGTTGAGAATGCGCTTGCGGCGGCGCGTATGCCGGCACCACCAATGTGAGCAGATGGCGCATCGGGGATTCCGTATCTTGCGCGTCGCGGGCGCGCACTCACCTGCACTACTGTTGTTTTAGCAGCTTCGGGAGCGCGCTGACTCGTGTGCTGAGCGCTGCTGCCAGTGCGTGCAGTCCGCGGCTCGCGTCGCCGCCGTCGTGTTCACCGCGCAACTGTTGAGGTTGTTTCGCGGTGAGGCCCAGGGCGGTTGTGCCGCTCTAACCCTGACCCTAACCCTAACCCTAACCCTAATCCTAACCCAAAGACAGCAGCCGTTGCGCTTGCGCTGGTGCGACAGCAGCCATTTCACTCATACGCGCGACCGCAACTGCCGTGACAGCAGCCGTCTCACTCACGCGCGCAACTGCTGTCTCCGCCCGAAACCCACTGTTTGCAGATTGGCGGCAGTTACATCTCCCTCGAGGTCGCCGTCACCCTGGTCAAGCGGATGCAGGGCTCGATCAAGACGGTGCCGCCGCGTGAGTTTAACCCTGACCCTAACTCTAACCCTAAGTTTAACGTACCTCTAACCCTGGCCCCTAACCCTGATACACTACGCGACTGCTTCAAAGTGTTTGCGACGTGGAAGCTGGGGCTTATGTCACGCGCTTGTCAGTACGAAGGCGTGCCAATGCTGCAAAGCATCTGGCCTTGTGGCAAACGGACGCTTCCATCAGTGCGTTCTCTTTCTTGCTGCCCTATACGCGGCAGTCGTGCCCACATCGTCGCTGCTGTCGATGCGTTCC